>RJWJ010024122.1:0-25146 GCA_004363605.1 Indri indri
TTGAATTGGGTCTTTATGAGTATTTCGTGAGAATGTTCTTTTAGATTTATTAACGATAATTTACATTGATGCAGTTTTATATTTAAAAACACTTGCATATGCATTTCCTCAACTAATATGAGAAGAATTTATAGACTTCATGTTGTGAATGAGAAAATGAGACTCAGAAAGGCTAATGCTGCTGACAGCCAGGACTTGGATTGGGATTTTTGATACCTGAGCCAAAGTTCCTCCCACTGTTGGGAAGAAAGAGCCACCAGGAAATCCTTCCTGGGTTGGGCGGCTTCTTGCAAGGCGCAGATAGAGGCTCATGACCTCTCCACATGGTCATTCGTGTTGCCCTTGGTTATTTTCCAGTAGCATTTAGCAATAAAGCTGTCATTTTTAAGAGCAACTTTGTTTCTTTTAGGCAGAGCAAGGCAGGAGGGTGCATGTCCCTGCAGCCAGGTGGGAGGGGGCTGCGATGGCATTTCAAGGGAAGAGGAAGAAGGCCCAGTGGCTGGGAAAAGAGGGAAGCTGGGAATTTGACGGAGGGAGGAGGGGACACCAGCGGGACCAGAGAAGGGTCCCTGCGCAGTGATTCAGAAATGACCCCCAGGCCTGAGTGTTGGGCACAGATAGGCTGTGGATTTGAGTTTTCATAATGTGGACAGTATGGCATTCAGTACCCAGAAAATTAGGCCATTTATTCTCTTCCTTTCTAGTTTCTCTCAGTGAGTGGATTTATGCATGTATGCGCGTACGAGGAAACCTGTGACTTCTGTCTTCAGAGTCCTCCCCTCACCTCTCTTTAGGTAGCCCCCTCCCTTCTAAGGAGGGCCACGCTGTCCTCATCTCAGGGGTCCTGTGTTCACCCACATATCTCTTCCTAGGGTAGGACTTAGAGCAGCAATTCTCACACTTTACATGCTTAAAATTATTGAGGACCTCAAAGAACTTTTGTTCGTGAGGGTTATTATCTATTAATACTTCCATATTACCAATTAAAACTAAGAAAAAAGTAATGTTTTTCAATCCATTTAAAAATAACAGTACAAATCCTGTTACATGTTAACATAAATAATACACATTTTTAAAAGTAGCTATACATTTTTGCAAATTTCTTAGCACGCAGCTACATTTTATGTTAGCTTCTATATTTAATCATTTGCAATATATTGTTTTGTTTAAAGTACACAGAGAAAATCTGGCTTCACACAGATTGTAGTTGAAAAGGGGAATATTTTAATGGACTTCTAAGACAGTTGTGGATTTTCTTCTTTGATACTATACCAAAACTCAGCAAGTAGTATTTGTTAGAGAGTAGTTGCAGTATGAAATCTGAAACATATCAGCTAAACTTTCTACTCTCTGACATTAAAGTACACTCATGTTTTTGGTACTATCTTTGCAACTTACTGTGAATCTGTGAATACTTTAAAATCTAAACAGTTTAAAAAATTGTATGAAGAATTTAAACAGACATTTCTCCACACAACATATACAAATGGCCGATAAGCACATGAAGAACAATCAATAGCGTTAGTCAGTAGAGAAATGCAAATCAAAATCACCATGCGCTACTACTCCACGGCCACCGCAATAGCTGCAATAAGTCGTACAGTAAAAAGAGTTGGGGGGGATGTGAGTAAACTGAACCCTCATTCACTGCTCGTGTGAATGTAATATGGTGCAGTCACTTTGGAAAACTAGTTGGCTGTTTCTCGAAATTTTTTTTAGTTGCATAATATCCCATGAAGGTATAATTTGATATACCATATTACCACTTTACTATGTTTAATATTTAAATCAGTTCCCTTTTAAATAAAATTTATAATGTTTTAATTGATTTATTGATTAATTTTTTGGCATATGTTTGCCGAGATTGAGACCTAGTTTTCTTCTAATCTACTGACTTAGTGACATTATTCATGAAGCAGATTTTCATGCCAAAGACATGACTTATTTGTCCTTTTCCTCGATGTTCTGGTTCAACGAGGCGAACTGTTAGGTCTATTGCATTGGCTTTCAAGAGTCTCAGCATAGTCAAAGCATTCCTCTTGAGAGGAGGAAACACCAATTCTAAAATGGAATCTACAGTGAAATCCTTTATATCTGTACCTTTGACATTATCTTCCACGAGAAATCACACCAACTAGTCACCAAAGAGAAGAAAGTACAGCTTTTTAAAAATACAATTGAGGGTCTTGAAATCAGTCTTATCAGCAAAGGCATCAAGATTGAGGTGAAATCTGAGAAGGGAACTGTATTAGTTATCTATTGCTGCGTAACACATTAGCCCAAAATACAACTTAAAGAAAACATTTATCATCTTACAATTTCTGAAACCCAGGACTCCATACCGTATTAGGGAGGTGGTTCTGGCTCATGTTGTAGCCCACCCAGGTGCATTGCCTGCTGCTCAAGAGGAAGCCAACACACTGAGACAACAGGTTACAGCGGAGAAAGCATTTAATATCGCAGGTGAGGACACAGAAGGAATTTCTCAACTTCGTCTCTCTGAGAATTTGGGAAAAAGTGCCTTTTTTTTTTTTTTTTTTAGAGTCCAGCAGTCTTTCATTATTTCCATCTCCTATGCCATGAACTCATAGGGAATAGGTCCCAGCACCTCAGGCTCCCTTCCATTGCTCCTCACAAAATGTACTTCTCTGGGTGGAGCAGGCTGGCGCTTCAGTTGAACCCAGGTACCTTTCTCTTCAGCTTCCTTCTTTTTCTGATGATTTTCCCTGACACGTTTCAGGAAGCTATCTCGGCTCTTAGAGTGCTCAATATGCTCAATACACACATTAATCCTCTTGGCAAGAATCTTGCCCTTGACTTGTTTGTTTACAACAATTCCAACAGCACGCTGGGTAACACTGTAGACTCTTCCAGTTTTGCCATGGTGACATCTGTGGGGCATGCCTTTTGGAACAGTACCCATCCCCTTGAAGTCTACAACATCACCTTTCTTGTAGATTCGCATGTATGTGGCCAAAGGAACAACTCCATGTTTTCTAAAAGGCCTAGAGAACACGTTCAGTGCCTCTGCTTTTTCCTTTGTGTTCCTCATTTTGGCGAATTACTGGAAGATGGCGGATCCAGCTGAAAAGGAGCAGAAAGAGTTTTTAAAGATAGTTTGGCAAAGGGCTAGGCAATTGGGTCTGCTGATTGGCTGGGTTTGGGGTGGAACCATAGTGGTGTAGGATTGTGTGCCGAGTCAGTTCCGGCATGGGGGTTGCAAGACCAGCTGAGTCAGTTTCTTGGTATGGGCCACTAGTCTGGGTAGGTCAGAGGATCCACGGGAATGCAGGGTCTGGAAGATATGTCACAAACCAGCCTTAGGTTTCACAAGGGTGATATTATCCATGGGAGCAATGAAGAAAGCTAAGAATCTTCATGACCATCAGCTACATGACTCCTGAGTGGCAAGCAATTATAGGAAAGCAAGCTAGGAAGCAATGGATGGTTTATATCTATCTATCTATCTATCTATCTATCTATCTATCTATCTATCTATTTCTTTAACTATGCTTATACCTTTGCAGAGTTCAGGCCCCTACCATAGTCCCCACCTTGTGGACATTGAATTAATCTTGTAAAGGGTGGTTTCACTTAGGATGTGGGCTGGGGCTGTAGACATCTGGACATCTGAAGGCTGCTTGGCCAAGTTGAAGGATTTAGCCATGTAAATGAGCTTCCATGGTAGCTCACTCCTATGGCTAAAATGTTAAACATGGAGTTACCTTATGACCCAGCAATTCTATTCTTAGGTATTCACACAGAAGAAATGAAATCATATGTCCACACAAAGACTTTTATGTGAATGTTTGTAGCAGGGTTACTCATAATAGCTCCAAAGTAGAAGCAACCCAGATGTCCATCCACTACTGAGTGAAAGGATAAACAAAATATGGTATATCCATATAATGGAATACTATTTGACAATGTGATATTGTAATTTATAATAGGAAATACATATTTCATCTTCATCCCTGCTTCCTTGCACACAGCTCCTAAAACACTTGGAATCTCTTCAGTGATAAGTATCTTTTTGTATGCTAATGAGGTGACCAGTGGCTGGGGACTTCTGGATAGCCTCTGGATAGGGACCCTTCATCATCCGAATGAAACTGTGATTAGAGGGTTGGAAATTTCACTCCCAACCCTCAACCTTTGGGGGAGGGGAGGGGGGTCGAAGGTTGAGTTGGTCACCAAGGGCTAATGATTTAATCAATTATGACTGTGCAATGAAGCATCCAGAAAAACCCCAAAGAACTGGGTTCTGAGAACTTTCAAGTTGATGAACAAGAACACATCCAAGTGCCAGGAGGGTGGTGCACCCCAACTCCATGGGGACAGAAGCTCCTGTACTCCCTGCACTCAGGATCCTTCTAAACCTTACCCTATATATATCTCCATCTGCCTATTCATTTGTATCCTTTAAAAGATCCCTTGTATTGAATCAGCAATAGTAAGTAAAGTGTTTCTCTGAGTTCTGGGAGCTGTCCCAGTAAATATCCCCTAAGTGGATTGTAGGAAGGAGGAACCGTGACATCTGAAATGCAAGGCAGTCTTGTGGGATTGAGCCCTTGCCCTGTGGGATCTGAGGCTAACTTCAAGTGGATAATATCAGAATTGAGTTAAATTGTAAGACACAATTTAACACAATTAATACAATTTAGCTGTCCCATGGAGAACAGCTTGATGTGTGGGGAAAACCCCCTACATATTTTGGTGACCAGAAGTACTAAGTATTGAGAAGGAAAAAGTTTTGTTATTTTGTATCTCATACAGACAATAAAAAGAAATGAAGCACTGATACATGCTACAACATGGGTGAACCTTGAAAATATTATAAATGAAAGAAACCAGTCCAAAAGCAAATATATGATTTATGATTCTATTTACATGAAATATCCAGAAAAGGCAAATCTACAAAGACAGAAAGTAGATTGGTGGCTGTCTTAGTCTGTTTTGAGTTGCGATGAAGGAACATCTGAGGCTGGGTAATTTATAAAGAATAGAGGTATATGTGGCTCACAGTTCTGCAGCCCGTGCAAGAAGCATGGCACCAGCAGCAGCTTCTGACTAGGACTTCAGGAAGCGTCCAATCATGGAGGAAGGAGAAAGGGACCTTGTCTGTCACATGGTGAGAGAAGGAGCAAGACAGAGAGAGCCCAGGGAGGAGGTGCCAGGCTCTTTTTAAGAATCAGATCTTGTAGCCAAGAGAGCAAGAACTCACTCATTACTATGACGATGTCACCAAGCCAGTCATGAGGGATCTGCCCCCATGACCCAAACACCTCCAACACCCACTAAGCTCCACCTCCAACACTGTGGATCAAATTCAGCATGCCATTTGGAGGGGACAAATATTCAAACCATAGCAGTGGCTTAAGGTTTATGGTGGGAATGGAGAATCATTATAAATGGGCAAGAGGTTTCTTTGTGGGGTGAAAGGAATCTTCTAAAATAAGATTGTGGTGATAGCTGCACAAGTCGCAATGCATAAAATACTAAAACACATTGAATTGTACACTTTAAAAGGTTGAATTTTATGCTACGTAAATTTTTCCTTAATACCCATCTACTGATCTATCTTGCACTTTGAGTGGATATTTTACCACACTCAATGTTGTAAAATCACACAGTGGTCATTTAGAAAAAATTGATTTAAAGAATAATGCAGATCTTGCAAATATTGACACATTTCATTGTAAAATATAAAAATAAAATTTATTAATGACACCACTAATCTCATCGGAAAAGTCTTTAAATATTGGGAAAATGTCAAGCTCACAGTGATAAATTCAGGTTCTCCAAAATTCTTATTTTCCCCATGAAAGCTCAAATTTTATCACTGGCAATAAATACTATCAATTGTTTTTCTTGAAGTGACACTTCATTCCTTTTTGAGTAAATGTCTTAGAGACACCGACTCTGAATAACTATAGCTTCCTTCAAGTTCATTCAAGGAAAAGTAGTGTTTCATGAAAAATGCAGATATTTCTGCTCACAATTCACATGCTCAGACCAATTGCTTTTCTCCTGCTGGCGAGCTTTTCTGTAAGGGCCAGAAAGTAAATATTTTAGACTTCGTTGGCTACATTAGGTATCTGCCACATATTCTTTTATTTTTAACGACCCTTTAAAAATGTAAAATGAAAAATTTAGTTCAAGGGCCATAGGAAAACAGGTGGCAGGCCTTGCCAACCCTACTGGTTAGACAACCACCATACTTTGGAACTGGGAAGTACTGTACGTATGCTTTCCATTTGGTCATATAGAACATTAAAACGTATGTAGTCAAGGGTCCAGATTTACTGAAATTATTAACTGTCACTGCTTTATCAAGGACATTCTTCAGTGAACTGGGCAACAGGTATTTCCTTTTCTTTCTTGTTTTTGTTTTTGTCCTGCTGCATGAGCAGCATGGTGATGAAACCCGCAGTGACTGCTAATGCAGTTTGGTGCCACGGCTTTGATTCATGCTCAGGTGGCAGAAGTTTTGCTCACCATTGTTTTGGTACTTTCGGTACCAATGCTAATATAATGAAAACGGCAAATAATGTCTTAGAATTATTGTGAGAACAGTTACCTTCTGAAAAACTCTCAGAGACCCCCGGATCACACTTTGAAAACTGCTGGCATAGGGGAGGTAAAATTCTTTCTCTACCCTCTTAGGTTTTCCAGCTGGGACTGACATAAGACGGATGAATGGGAGGGAAGCATAGTTTTATTCAGTTTCACTTATAAATGGGAGCCCCCACCAAAAATGTAGATACAAGAATCGGCGATGTCTAAATGCTTATACACTAGATCGAGCAAAGAAAAGCAATTGTGGAAAAGCAACTAAAATATATGGGGAGACTGAAGGATGATAAGAGTTATTTTAACAAGGTCTGTTTGTACAGATTTCTCTCAGTCTCAACTCCCTGTCACTGGCAGTAAGAATGCTTCTTTCCCCTGGTGTAGACAGGGCATCTTTCACTTCGGAGTCTCGTCTCCTGCTTTCGGGAAGAAAAGGGGAGGTCAGAATGCTCTTCTTGCACCTGCTGTTTTTCAAATGCTTTTAGCTTTAAATAGTCAATGTGCCTTAGAAGCGTATTTTAGGGTAATATGTACTGAACTCCCTCACTAGTCACGTGTCTTTTTCCCATTTTTCCTTCTCGTCCTATTATCTAATATGAAAGAGTATTACATAAAAGTAACTCCCAGCAT
Source organism: Indri indri (assembly GCA_004363605.1). Taxonomy (NCBI): domain Eukaryota; kingdom Metazoa; phylum Chordata; class Mammalia; order Primates; family Indriidae; genus Indri; species Indri indri. Next base: position 7,204 of record RJWJ010024122.1, read on the forward strand.
GTAGTTAACTTTGGTTCAGAAAGGATCGAGTTGAGTGCTTCTGGGAAAGGCACTTAACCTTTCCGAATCTCAGTCTTCTCATCTATACAATGGGAAAAATAATACTACCCTCTCATGGGTTTTTGAAGATCAAATGAGATTTTAAGTAAAGTACTTAGCCCAGTGCTTGGAATAGTAACGACTTCATTGCCAATTAGACTCTTCTTTTAGGTTATGAATTAGTTTCCTGTGTGTTGTTAATTATGTGCAGGGAAGAAATATCATACTCGAAGTCAACTCTTTTATTGGTAGACTTTCCGGCAGTGTGAGGAGCAGGGCAGGGGACATCAATTTGGAAAGAGCCTAGTGGAAGCTCCTGACCCACACTGGACCCTCCAAGAGAGCCTCTTAGAATAGCAGCCCCTTCACACTATAGACCTAGGGTTCTTCATATTTTTGAACTCTAGACCCCTTTGACATGTAGATAGGATTATAAGGGAAATTAATTGTATTAAAATGCAGCTATCAAAATATTTTAAAAATTGCGATGTAGCATGTGCTTCATGATTAATGCATTAAATTCAAATCTAGCAGTGAGTCTAACAACTAACATAAATTTGTAGCAGTGTTGAGTGAAAAGGATATTTCAAGATATTGGCACCACGTGTAATCTGATATAAAAATAACTGTGATTTCTTTCAGTGTTAAAGTCACAGGCACTGCTGACACTACTGTGGATGGTTCCCTATATTCATAAGTAAAGGATCTGCTACATTTCAATTAGAGGTTATTGAAAATACAGGTGTCATTTTCCTCCCCACTGCAGTTGATGGACCTCTCTGAATTCTATTCGTAGACCCCTTGCAGGGCCCATGCACCCCAGGTTAATAATCTCTATTCTATATTTTCTTTTTCCTTTAAACCATTTTTTTTGCCTTTATTTAGAAAAGATGTTAGGGGAGAAAATTATGTTGGAAAATTGTCAATTGTCTGATGAATTTGGGAGAAGAGGCAACTAGCCAGGTCTGGTCTTTTTATCTAGATTATGATTATTGGATGCATAGTCTATTTGCTTAATAATTGCTAGTTTCCCATCTAAATTTAAACCCAGTTGACTGAGGTTTAGGAGGTGGGAAAGCTACAATAAGCTTAATTACGAATTGCAAAGTTGTAAATACAAGGCTTGTCTGACTCTTCAAACAATAACCTCTCACTCTGGGTAGTTTCTGCTCCAATCATGGATTGAATTATACAAACTATACACATGAGTGATTTTAAATCTGAACTGAAATGTAAACACACACGCATGCACACGCGTACCCTTTCCACAGTGTAGAATCATAAGATAGACAAATTGTTTAACTTCCAACACCCTGTCTGGCCCTAATTGATTCTTCTTACCCAACTGTGCATTTTAACATGTTCCAAGTTGGAGAAATCTACCAGCACTAATTTGATGCTGCAAATGTTTATGAGCCTTTTAATGGGCAAAGGGGGATTGATCTAATTTCTCAGGATGGCTGAGGAACATGTCACGTGGCGCCTGATTGGTGCTCTGGGATGAGGTGGGGACAGTCACCCATAACCACTGAGGGTAAGGAGGGCTTATTTTCCTTCTGTGGGATGTAAATCCTGATGGGGAGAGGAAGTTTCCCATAGGGACTTTCTTTAGTAATGCGGATGCCTCTTTGGAGGATTATTTCACTCAGAGGGAGGGCTAAATACAAGATTTTGGATAAAATGCACACACTTCAGTGTGAACTTTCTATCTGGGACAGAAAAGTTTGTCTTCCCTATCCTCACTCTCGGGTTAAAGATAAAGGTATTTAGGGAATTTCTAACATGCACAGGTTCAAATTGTTAGGATGGAAGGAGTCGATACTTCACCTGCTCCAGTGAGAGAGCCAAGAATTTCAGAGATCCATGAAACAGTTTCGCAGTCATTCAAAGGAAAGTCTGTCTGTACCACAGCCAAGGACTAACACAATAGCTCCCCAGTGCGTGGCCTCATTCGTACCTGTTTACACTTGCTCCATCCGCTGACCCGCCCAGACCTGCCCACCCTGCCTCCCTGGCTGGTCCTGGAACATGCCTGCTGGGTCGCACTTAAGGGCTCTACATGTGCTGTGTACTTACTGGTCCCTTGCCGAGAATACTGTTCCGAGATACTTGCATGTCTTGCTGCCTGATTTCATTCAGGTCTCTGCATACAAGTGGTGTCTTCACATAGGAATCTCCTGGGTATAGAAAAGCAGCATCTTCACCCATCCCGGTCCTCTCTAGCCCCTTACCCCACCTGATCTTTCTCCACAGCCCTTACCAATGTTTGACATACTTCGTAATATGGTGTTTATTTCTTTATGGTCAGCTCCTCCTCTAGAAGAAGATCAGCATCATGAAGGCAAAAGCTTTGTCTGTTTTGGTCATTGGTATTTCTTCAGTGCCAAAAAAAAAAAAACAAAAAAAACCCCAAAAAAACGCCTTGGCATGCAGTTAGTGCTCAGTAACGTGTGTTGAATAAATAAGTGAACTGAATAGACAGTTGGTGTCTTTATATCATAGTGCTAGATCACAGGAAATCTTACTCTTGAACTCCTAAATTCTTTTAATAATCCATAATGTGATTGAGCAGGTTATTCAACCTCTCCACACATCAGTTTCCTTGTGAATAAAACGAAGAAAGTCGTATTTATGCTTTGAGGTTGCTAAGACAAGACATTGCAAATAAAAGAGCATTGTGAACTATTTAACCCTATGCAAACTGTATTTTAGCAGATCAGCACCAAAGCCCAAGAAGTTCTGTCCTATTTCTTTTTGTTCTCATCACCCTGTGGCCCCACTGAACGGGGTCTGTTGCCCGTGCTATGGTTGCGTGTGAGGGCGAGACACAGATAGAACAAGTGGAGCTGGTCATTTACCTTCGCCAACTTCTCCAAGCAACAGCCCTTCCTTCTACTTGTAGGGGACTTCGTAAAGCTTTTCTGTGGGCATGATCTAATTTGATTTTCATAACTACTCTGTAAAAAGGAGGAATTAGTGTCATTGTTACCATTTTATAGGAAATGAAAAACAAAGAAGTGATTTACCCAAATCACACCAGCTGATGAAAAGCAGAATAGAGATAAGACTTTGGATATTGTGAGTCTACCCCAATATATTACTGACTATATCTTATAACCTTGGTCAGGAAAGGTCTTGTGTCAGGCTGATTTGTAGGTCATACTCACAAAACTCAAAGCTCTATCCAAATCTCATCCAGTCAAGATTTCTTCCTTTTCTGATCTTAACAAAAATTACAGATAGGTTAGAGGAATGCTTTCAGCTCTCACATATCTCCCTGGAGATGCTGCGGTCAGAGCCCAATCTCATTCAGGGATCTCAAGATTTTCGGGAAATGCCAAGTATTCTGCACACATACACAAAGCAGAGAATCTGATGATGAGCTCACCTGGAATGTCTTAAGGAATGACTTTACTCTTTTCCAAGGTGAGCAGAAAGGCAGGCATAGGTGAATATACAATATGCCACAAAGAAAACCGTCATCCATCATCTTTCCAGGATTGTAGAAATTGTGTTCATAACAGGAAGGATATTCCTTAAAGGAAACATCATACCTGTAAAATAGCAATATAGTTTGTTACAGATCTGAGTACAAGCTCATGGGACACCTGGAATCAGTGCTTTCTCTTGAGAGACATGATCTCAGATGGGGATATTTACAAACTTTCTTTCTATCTCCTACTGCTGACTTAAAAAATTTAGTTAATCTCCCTGGTTCACACAGATCCTAGTACTTGGTGCTATGTACTTAGACCGTTTTACTTGTCAACACAGGAGGTACTTGATCAACCCTACTGCCAGTGTCCACAGGGCAGGTAGCCATGTGTCTCTGATGGAACCGCCGCCTTGAGACTGGGGGAGGTGGGTGGACTCCTCATTCCATCTGAGTGGTAGCCCTGATGCTCCAGGACTTTCTACTGATTGGGAAGTTGGAAGTAGAAGCATCTGGTGCTTATGTACAAAACAAACATAAATAAGAAATCATGTACAGATGTGGCTCTAACAAATCCCCAGCAACAAGAAAAGAAGTAGCACCAACAAAAGAAAGGAGAAAAATCAATACTAAAAGGGGAGGAAAAAAAGAAACAGAATTCTCTAAAGACTACACTTCAAAAGTTTAATTTCAAGCTCAGATACCTGACCAAAAGACAACATTTTTAGCGCTATCCGAGATTCCTGAAAGCGAGTGAAAAACACATTGTGAGGATCCAATTACGGCTCCTGCCTTTGCTCTCCCTTCTCCCTACAGGACTCACGCGAGGCGCTTACCCAGAGCAATCGATGCCCGGAGAAGAAAAAATAAAAATAAGCATTAAAAATCACTAACACTAACATTTATTATAGTCTAAAAAATTAAGGCCCTTGCATTCTGTTAGGTACAGGTTCAGAAATGTGATCTTTCTTGCTATTTTTAATTCTAATAACTATGTACAAATTAGCACACTTCCGAAGTCTTACCCCAAGGACGTTCTGACGGGAAGGTCTATCTCTTACTCTAATGTAACGGCGATGTATGTGTCTAGCAAAGGAAACATTTCAATAAAAGAGAAAGAAAATATTTAACAAAATAATGAAGAGTCATAGATTTATGGTTCTGAAGGTGTCTTCCTATTAGTTTTCATTCTTTTTATCCTACACTTGACCATGAGAATGTACCAAAACACTTGTAGTCACCATGGGTCGACGACCTCACCCTCTGAGCTCACTCTCAGATTCTGAGAGCCAGTGTAGGCTGATGAATAATCATACTTTCTAAGATGCACCATATTATCTATCGCCCATTAAAAAAGATACAGCCTCATGTTTTTACTGGCATTGGTGGAACACCTTTATGTATTCTGCCCTTTCTGTCCAGTCATCTGTCAGGAAGGACAATTAAACTATTGGGGGGGGGAAGTGGGCTTTATATTATAATTAGAAAAATTATACCATGTGGATCTCAAGGGGTAAAATTTGTATCAGTGAGTGAGAGCTGAGTTGCTTAAATAAAACTTTCAGACATACAGAGCTGTCACAAGTAGGAGCAGTAGATGTAGAAAGTTCCCTGTCACCACAGGTTTACAAAATCGAGCGGAATGACTGTGTTGGGAGTCTTGGTCCTCTAACCCTAGCATTTCACACAGTTCTTGGCACATAGCAAGTTCTCAACAACCATTTATCGTCCAGTGACCGGCCACCCATTTGGCAGGTTAGGAGAAGATGCCACACTGCTGGACTAGATCAATGCTGAAGCTACTATAATCCTAAGATTCTATTAATATATTTTCTCCAATGTGAATGGTGTGGTGGTGACGTTAGAAAGTTACCTCTTAGACTCGCTCTATTTCTTGACTACTTGAGGTATTTTTAAATTTTTTTTTCTTCTAACAATTATTAATAAGCAAGTATTTGTGAGGCAGAAGTAAAAATACTTCATAGTGGCTGGCTGAAATAATTTTTTTCCCAATCACTTTGACTTTATTTTCCAAATCCCAATTTCGTCAAGTTGTAGACCTTGGGAACCTTTAATATGAGTGTTTTCAGGCCATGATGAGAAGTGCTCAGGATAGCGGTCCAGAGTGTGGGTGTTTGGCCTTTGTTGGGGGTCGAGTTTTGTGTGGCTGCACCTTAGCACATTGAGACAATGAAGCCCTTGGCTCTAAAACTTGTGTTCTCAGGCGCTGCTTCCAGGGAGTTCTCTGTAACCATGGAAAGAGGCAGCTGATCAACAGCTCCTATAAAGGAGACTATAAATGAATTTCCCCCCGAGTGTTTTGATGCTAAATGGAAATGTGTTCTGCCCTTTTCTTTGATTAACTTTTAATTTATATGACACTGCAAAAGAGTGACGGTGACTGGGGCATTGCTCTTGGCATTCTAGAGCATGACACAGAAGAGGCCAAAGTTACCTGTCCACATGGGGTGCAGGCAGTGGGCTCCATCCAAGCCAGTCGTCTCGTTTCCCAGCCAGACGTCAGGATGGGCCGTCATCATGCGGAAGATGGGGCAGGGAATGGGGGAAAGAACCTTGAATCATTACTAGTTTAGAAAAGAATAATGCAGCGGTGGGGGGGCACTTTCAGTATTTCTACTACTGGCAGAGTAACAGTCTACAGGGAATAAAATAAAGACCTTTCAGGAAGGATCTGTCAGATGTGAACAGACAGAAATCTGGGAGTCAGGACAAAGTGGGAGAATTCAGGGCCCCACTTGGAAAAATAAATATTATCCATCTAGAAGAGCCCCACTCTGGGGCCCCAGAGAGCATCTGGGAAGCACATATGCTAATCCTACCCACAGCCATGGGGAGAAAGGTTGGCAGTGCCCTGACACTGTCATAGATAATATTCCACATATTTTTAAAGGGTATTCGCGTGTAAAATGTGATGCTTTGGTCCATATTTTCTTTCCCTGAACGTGCTTTCCTTGAGCTGTTGTTCAAAGGAGTTTGCCTTTGTCATTTATAAGTAACCAAAGTGGCCCAAGCACATGGTAAATGGCTATGAAGGGTATTCCACTTGCAGAAATTAAAGTGATAACTTTATTAGGAGGAAAAAATATCACAAATAAATTCAGCCAGAGTGTGAGGCACCAATGACTAAAGAAAGCCACCAGGAATCAGGCCAAGTAATGATCTCGGAGTCCAGTTACAATTACCTGCTTTGTGGTTTCTCTGTCATGATCTTGGCAGAACTTCTCTGCATACCTTGGTCTTACACCACTGAGAGGACAGATGTGTGTATGCAGAGGTATGTATTTGTGGTATTGAGTACATGTCCGTTGTCCATAAAGGTATTTCTTTGATTTCTTTAAAAAAATAGTGATTTTTTTTTTTTTTTACATTTCCTTTTATTTTAATACCCGTTCTTCCATTTCTTAATGTGGGCAGCGATTAACCAACTGCATAGGTCTACTCATGAGTAATATAGCACATAGTGACCCTGAAGGAATCCAACTGACAAACCAAATCTCATTTGCAACGTTTTTGCAAATAGTGTCACAGGAGACCCAGGCTTGCTCATTTTTTACGTATTCTCTGTAGCTCCTTTTGTGCTGCAATGGCAGGGTTGAGTGGTTGTGACAGAGAATGTATGTCCTGCAAGGCCTAAAATTTTAATCATCTGGCCCCTTGCAGAAAATGTTTTAACCCTGATCTAGATGCTAAATCATCATCATTTCTCATCTTGATTATTAAAAAAAAGCTCTCAAATTGGTTTTGCCCCTTGTCTTTATCCCTACTATATATGTTTGTAGGGATCTTCCTAAAACTGAATTACAATTATGTCACTCCGCCTGGCATTCTCTACGCAATAAAAAGCTAGCTCCCTCCCATGGTGTCCAAAACAACACGGCCTCTTCCAGCCCGTCTCTCACCGCTTCCTCTCATCTGCTCTCTGCTCTTCCCGAATGGACTGTGTTCCCTTTTCCTGACCCTGTGTTTTCACAAATACTGATTCATTTGTTTAGATCTTATTCCTTCTCCCTTGTCTTGGGTCACCCTGTATTTGAAACCCAGCCCAGGTACAATTTTACCGGGAAAATTTTCTGCTTACTCTTTTCCCCCAGCTCTACTCCCAAGGCATCCTGTGCGTATCTCCATGACAGATTTGATTGTGGATGAGACTATGTAGTCATTTATTGGTTTACCTGTTTTTTCCACAAGTAAATGATAAACTCTTGAAGGCTCGACCTCTGCTCTATTTGGCTACCAGAGTTTGTGCCATTGACTGAAGAAAGATGTATGAAATAAATCAACCAATGACTGTTATTTCCAGTATGCCAGGTGTGTGCCTGGGAGACCTCTGTTAGCGAGATAATCATGCATTCAGATTTCTATACAATGGGCTTAGTCTTCAGATACCCGAACAGCCATTCTTTAATCCTCTGTGTGTATGTCCATCTGAAACTATCGCACAAATTCAGCAAAACCTATGTAGGTGTGGTGAGGTACAGTGTAATCTACAGCATTCCCTCCGTCCTCCACATATATGATAGATTTTTCTAACACATACAGATACTCTACTATGATTTCAATAACTGTGATCAACATTTTATAGACTGAAATGCTTTTCTGAAGTTGTTAATCATTCTTCGACAGATATTAATTGGTATTTCTGTGTGTGTGTGTGCCATGCTCTGTTTTGTGCCAGGCTCTGTTCTAGGTCCCAAAGGTATAAATGTTGTACATGTACAGACGTACAGGTGCATCTAAAATAATGTCGGTGCTTATTTAAACAGCAGCTTTCCTGCTTGGGTGTGTATCAGCTTTTCCAGTGTACCCTGTTCTAGTTCTGTTGCACCAGAATCTTAATGGCAGAACTTACTTTGGAAAAAGATTCCCAACTCCAGTTATGAACCAACCACACTTTAAAACAATAGAAGTATAAAAGAATGGAATTAGTACCTGGTAACTAATTTCTATAAATAAATGTAATGTCTTAGATTAACTGACAAATTTTTACAATCTGAGACCCACCCAAGCGTGAATAGTTGGAAAATCCATATATTTGGGAGCAAGCATCTTGGTCTGACAACCATGTGCAAATCATTTAACTTTTCTAACACTTAATGTCTTACTGTCACCAAACATTTTAGAATGAATATATAAACCTTGCATGTCAAATGAGAGTGTTAAAGGAAGTGATGCCCAGGATGGGACTTTAAGTATGTCCATATTTTTATAGGAAGTTTTGGCAATGTATCCAGATAGAACCATAGCCTGTGACAAGGATTGGCATGAACCCTTGAATAGGTATGGTAAGAAGAATCTTTTCTATTTATGAATGGCTAAGATTTGAAAACTACCTAGAGGTGAAAAAATTCTGACATGCAAACATGAAATTGCTGAACTGCCCCACACTCAGTTCCAAATCCTTCTTAAATCCTGGTGTCAGCAGAGTTTCCCCTTAGGGCTTCCAGGGCTACATCTTTCTAAACCCCACATTAATAGTGGCATTGCAGAGGCAAATGGCTTCAGTTCTTTGGCCCACACACAAAGTTTCTTTAGCCCTTAAGCTACTGTGAATATTGCTAGAAAGAGGGAAGGCTGTGGCCAGAGCTGCTGAGTAATGCAGTGACAGTTGCCTTGAGTTCCTCCTAATGCAGATACCATTTCATCAGCGTGATCCTCAGCCACCTCTCCCAAGGATGAACAACAAGGAATGATTCACTTAAGGGAAACAGTGTGGTGTGAGAGGAAGACTCTGCAACGGACTCCTTGTGGGAGATCTGAGTGACTGCCTCAGTGCCAGAGGAGGACAACGAAAGGGGAAAGATAGTGAATGGGGTCACAGAAGAACACATTTCTATCTGAGGGGCCCTGCTTGAGGGAATAAGCCGACTTTAGGATGGGAAAGCGGAGGTTGCTAGTTGCTTTAATTCCTGTAGGTTCTATCGTATTTCCGTGGCTCTTGAATTTCCCCCTGTATTAGTGAGAGCCTGTCCCCTTAAACTTTCTTCTTAAGATACGATTTAAAACGTGTTCTTTTTCCATAGGATGCAGGTATGTTGACCTGGGTCTAACTAAGATAATAGCTTGTCCTTTTTTGAAACTGTTATACAACAGGAGTTATTATAAGTTGTTGATGTAGATGTTGCTCCCACTCATTTTATGTTGCATTTTTGAGAGACACTCTTTACCTAAGATGCTCAATCCCCTCCCCCAGCTTGGGAGAATTTTTGAGTAGTTTTGACAGTTACCAAGAAATCTTTACCCTCATTTGAAACCCCTCTGGGCCGGGCAGCCCCGCCCACTGTGGTGCGATAGTGGTGATCTATCTAGCCAGCCCCACTGCTGCCAGATCCTTGAAATTCACAACTTTTATTTATACCCTTGCTCCCAAGGGAGCTTCTCTTTCCATTCTCTTCTTTGGTAAAAGGAAAAATTAGCAGTGCCATTGGGGAGGGCCAGGGGGTCAGTAGGTACTAGGTAAGTGAATTCTAAACTGCTGCATTATATTTTTTAAAACGACAAGTATGTGTCAATTTAGGTTGTGTGGGGGTGAGGAGAAGTAATCTTCCCTTAACGTGGTGTGAAGTCTTAGATAATTGCTTGTAATATTCGTTAGTGGCTAATGTAATGGCTAATGCTTGTGGAGACTTTACTTGTGCCAGGTACTCTATAGGCATTTTTCTCCCTTCATTTTCAAACAGCCTCATGGGGTAGGTATTGCTTTTCCCTCTTTAACAATGAAGACTCTGAGGTTAGAGAGTTTGGAAGACATGCCTAAGATCATACAGCCCATGAGAGGAAGCACCCCATATAAGCTCACTCTGGAGGTCCACCTGGGCCCCTGGCTCTTCTTTTTGCTGCAGCTCCTTCCCTTCCTCCACTACTCCTCCCCTTCCTGTCCTCACACTGCCATGGGGCATTTTATCACCACCCTCACCAACATTTCTCTAAGCAGCTTTCTCCAGCCCCTTCCATGGTTCTACAAATTTCCTACTGTCCTCCTTAAAAAGAATTCTCATAGTTCATTAGGAAAAAAGATAAAAGGATAAAAACACATCGAATAACATTTTTCAATTTACTGACCATTTAAAGACTGATTAATGCTTCTGATTTGAGCAACTCGGTGATAATGACATTATGACACCCTGTCTTGTGGATTAGGGAAATGAGGTTTAGGGACATCAAAATATTGGTCCTATCTGCTCCATTTTCAGTAGCAGAGGGCAGATTCAAACCTATCCCTTTGACTCTAAAGGGCTTTCTACTGACTAGGAAAACTTCAAACTCAAATTCCCGGAGGGCCAATATGAATGAGAATGAGCCAAACGGGCCCAGAGGGCCCCGCGAGGCTGGGCACCCACGTTCCCCAGCCAGGGAGCAGCCGCTTCTCAGCCCCGGCAGCCGCTGCCATGTGGGAACGTAGACACAGGGCTGCTGCACTTTTCCAGTATTTCAAGGGCAGCCAGAAATCTGAATATTGAAGTAAAATGTCCTGATCTTTAAATGTCGGTTACTGCTTGACATATCTGAAAAACACCCTGGGGGAGACCAGCCTGACACTTGTGCAAGCCGAACGCTGTCAGAAGTTTCACACCAGACCCTGTGACTTCCTGCTTTTCTGTCCCTTCTTATCCTAAATTGTCTGATTACCGCTGTGACCCCTATTCTCATTTCTCTCTCTTTCCCGTCCTCATTTCTTTATTTTCACCGACCATTTTCACTGTAAACATCCTCCCCATAGTTTTCCCGGGGGCTTTTGCCAGCCTGCCTGTGTGCGCCTCCCAACAAGCCAAGATGCTCAGTGATACGAGCACGAGTGGCTATTTACAAAGCAGAAAGAAGTCATAGCAGGATGGAGGACGCTTCGCCCACAAAGCAAGAAACCCTCCACTCAGGCAGTCGACGAAGGGAAACAGAATTGGAAATGATTTTATTTCAATTAGATTTTAATTAGCTTCTGTCTTGGAACCATCGGATCGGTTGCCGAATAATTGAAAAAGCAACCATATTTGCATCTGTTGCTCCTAAGAATAGCAATTTTTCAGCATCTGATCCATATTTCGTTCAGAGGGTAAGAGGGAGGAAGGAAGCTCGATAGGAAAGGATTTCAGATTAAATAATCAGTGTCAACAAAAGCAGTGTGGTAGGTCAGCCCAGGAGACTTTGGGAGCAGTCCTCTATAGCCTTGCCCTAATTTCACGTGGAATTAATATGGAATGGGTGGCAAGAAGCATTTAATTAGCCTCCTGCACAAACTTATTATAAAGCAACCCTAATTTAAGCATGTTGGAAAATTAAGAAAAGCAGCCTTTCCTCCAGGTGCATGGCATATGGGAAGGCCAAGCCAGGCAGCAGAGAGAGGCCGTCTGGAGTTTGTCCTTGGGTCCTGGTGTTTAGCATCGACGCGCCCAGGTTCCATCTTCCAGGTTTTAGTCTGTGGCACTCCTCCGTTGTCCCTCTCTGCTGAGACAAAATGTCATGCAGACCATGAGTGGGACTCAGACCTGTGTCCCACCTGAATTTCCAAGGCCATTCCAACATTCTGATCACAACTTTGCAAGATCTCTTTTTTATGACAAGAGAAATGGGGTTTTCTAAGGCTAGGAAGTTGATGAAAATGCTTTCCCTGTGGGAAAATACAAGTGGATGTCTCCTCCGTGAATTTTCTCTTGAGGAAAATGTGGTGTTTGGGAGGCTAAACAGCCTATGCCCTTGTTTCCTCTGGAGACCGGTTTTCTTGTTCACGGGAAAGTGTATTGCAGAAAAATCTTTTAGCAACATTTTTTTTTCCCCTCTGTTGGTATGTGGTGGGTAGTGTCTTAGAATAAATTCTCAAGCACTGCCTTCCTGCCACAAATTAACAACCATATACTTGACTCCACTCCTTTCCTGTTCTCAGAGGCTGCTCGCTGACTTGTGCCGGGGCATTCCCACAGACACGCTTCACGAGGGGCTTTGCTGCCCCCCGTTAGGGCAACCACAGGGAGGTCGTGCAATTAACGATTCTCATGTCTAAATCCCCACTCTCTTACTCTGCATACTTCTATGGTGTTTGACTCTTTTGCACTGGGAATGCATTAATGTAGTGCTTGCACAATACAAAAACAAATTTTAAAGACTCTATTTTCTGAAAACAAATTTAATATAGCAGATTGTTATTGTGTCACACATGCATAACAGAAATAAGATTATGCTAACACTACTTTCAAGAGTTCTGTGTAATAAAGTTATCAGTCCATTATCACAGCTGTTAGCTCAGTCTCCAATATTGCCATTTCACAGGTGGTTCTTCTGTAATATTATAAACCACTTGTAAGAGGATCTGTGTCGTTTATCCAGGCCAGATGTCCACATGACACATATCCTCTTCCAGCTACTTTTCTCAACCACTCTTTGTAACTTAGCCATCCCCACCAACCCTTGCCCTTTCACTCTATCCCACTAGTTTTATTTTCTTCAAAGTATTTGTTGCTATTTAAATTAATCACATTTTTCACTTGTTCATTAACTGCCTTGTTTCTCTTGATCGTTAATACCTTGACATCAGAGACATTATTCCCAGGGCCCCAAACAGGGCCTGGCTCATAGTAGGTTTCGATAAGTAGGTGTTCAGTCATTCAGAAAGTATTGGCTTGAGACCTCTCATTTAGTCAGAATATTCTAGGCATGAAAATACAGAGGTGAATGTGATCGACAAGCTTCCTTGTCTCAGCAAGTATACAAGTTAGTAGGGCAGGGTGGACAACATACAATCTGTAAGTAAATAAACAAGAAATAAACCAGGAGCATACCATAGAGCGGACATAAATCCTGGGGAGGGAATTAAACTAGGACGACCTGACGGCAGCCTGGCACTGACCTTGAGGCCCTCCAGTCTTCAAAGGCCAACTGGAGCAGGCTGAGCCTTGCCAGAGGACCAGAGCAGGGCGGGCAGAGCGGGCCTGTCTTGGCACAGACACACCTGCGGCCCCTTTGCCCACACAGCCCCCTCTGCCTGGCATGCACCTTCCATCCGGTCTGCCTGTGCATGCCTATTTGTCCTCAAATCTTAGCTCAGGGGTCATTTCTTCTGTGGAGTCTTTCTTGTCCCCTCTCCCCAAGGAAAACTAACCATGGCCCCTTTGTGACACATACCACTGTCCCCTGCCCGCATTTATATGTGCATCTGTACCTAATCTTTTTCTTTCTCTCTTTTATTCACATAGTTTTCTTTGTCTCCTGTTGGTCAATAAGTTCCTTGAGGGCAGGTGCTATGTTCCTCCAACCCCCTTATACCTAGGCTTTAGGACAGATACCAACTTTAGAGTCTTGGTAATTACGCGATAGACCCATGGCTGGGTTGGTGTATGTAACAGTGGATAAATGTATAAGTGAAGGAAATGGAAGGCCACTGAAAGTCTCTTCCCTTATTAAGATTTCATGATTTCTATTTTAGAAACACTTGGTTCTTGTTTTTTCCATCTCACAAACTATCTTTCTGTAACCATTAACTCATTTTCTTATGGCTCCATGGCATTTGTGTGTAGGATTACTGGTCCACAATTGTCATAAAATGAATTTAAAAATTACCTTGAATCCACATGTGCCTCCTAGGACCCCAGTGCTTCCACCCCTCCCCGTCCAACACACACTCACAGCACTGCCCCTGTGCTTTACCAGGGTCTAAATTTTCCTTACTCATTGATTTTTCTGCTAGAGCTCAAATAAATTTCAAGTGTTGTTCAGTCATGCCATAAACATCCCTGCTTCCAGCTCTCAGTGGTGAATTTCTCTGTCCTTTGATGTCTGTATTAATATAGAGCAGATATTAGCAGACAGTGTATTGGTGGCCAAAAGTTGAGAAGAGGACTCATGCTAGTGTCATATTCATAAAACTCTTGATTTGAGCTGTCATAATCCAATGAGGCTAAATTTATTCTCAAACAGATGAAATAACACCAGTGGTTCCCCTAAAAGTTGTAATATTTTAATGACTGTCATTAAAGTCTCACATGCACACATCATGTACATCTTGAACTTTGAAGTCTTGAAACAGGTCTGTTATTTCTCAGAGAATCCAATTGGGGCAGAAGTCACACGGTGCTCCTAGAGCTGGCCCATACTGTACAAATAGTTCTCGGCAAAACACTCACTTTAACCTAATAGCTAATGCTGAGCAGGCAGGGTATTAGTTCTTCTAACACTGACGAGACTTGATACAGTGTTTTCCTTTGTGTATTTTTCATTATTTGGGAAAGGCCAACATAATGTTTATCCATGGATTAGACACCATGGATACAGGCATTAAGCCTTTCAGATACGTCTGCCTAGGTTCCCTATTAAAAAACGTAGGTGGTTTGTGTTCTCACTGCTTAATTTTGCATCTTGAAATGCATCCCTTAGCACCCTCATTGGTTCAAGAGCCAGCACACAGACACATTAATTGGCATGTAGGATCCAGTTTGAGAGGGTGAATTCCCTCCGCTTTCCACTTTGCAACCAAAGAGGATAGAGAACACAGAACAAAAAGATGGACTTTCGTATGTAGACCGTGCATGGAAAGGCCCACCTGATTTTCAAGAGGGAAAGAAGAAAGAGAGATAAAGGACAATGTTTTGGATTTTTTTCTTTTTTTTTTTTTAGCTCAGGTGTTTAATCTGCAGTGGTGTCCCCATCGCAGAGAGGGGACAAAGAGAAGGAGGAGGCGTGGGGGCAGGATGGCTCACATAAACTCTGACATATTGCATTCGAGTTGTACGTGGCCATCAAAAGCAAGAGGTAAAAGAGAATTTCTGTGTGGCAGGGCCTCTTCTAGGGCCCAGGGATTGTTAGCAAGTAAGTAAAACACGGGTATCTTACCAAGAGTTGATTGTCTATCAGGGGCAGTGATAGAGAACATTCAACTAGAATGCAAACAAATGCAAATAGAAAGTACTGCTTGGAATCTGGAAAAAGTAAACTCGCAGTAGGAACCTGTCACCAAGACACTGCTACTGACTAAGGAGAAAGAGACTCTGGTTCTAGATGATTTCAGCCCATTCATCTATTGAGTAGTCATTACTAAGTGCTTACTCTGTGTACAGTACCTGATTTCTTAATTATTTATTAATAGTTATAACATTTCTGAAATGCAGAATGGTGATTCTTTATGCTTTATAACTTGGTCGCATTCTTTAAGGACATTTCTAACTCCTTTTGCACTAATCCCACACTTAATCAGCAGTCCGCTGATGTGCAGGTTGTTCTCCCGAGTGGGTGTGCCCACGAGAAGGGCATGGCCAGTGCACATAAAACCCTCATCTCTCCTGCCAGGGAGCTGCCTCGCTGCTCATGAATAGGCCATCACGCTGGTTTATAAATCTGTCTTCTGTCAGTTAGGTGGGCATGAATCAATCCTCCATAGCCTGACCACCTTTGCTGAGCTGGTGAAATTGGTTTTATGACCCTGTGGAGTGGAGACTCTGGCTCTGGCAAGGTGGCGACCCCTCCCTGCCCCCTTGCACGGTGCCACCACCCTGGGGACTCTGCCTTAAATTGCTAATTGACCTCTCTTCCTAATTACAAATTTCACTGTGGCACATTTACAACCCCAAATTTGTCTTTTTAATATTAATGTCATTGCTCTGGTAAAATTTTAAGCTAACAAGGTGTTACGGGTTGAGTTGTGTTCCCTAAAAAGTTATGTTGAAGTCCTAACCCTTGTTACTGTGAATGTGACGTTATTTGGAAATTGGGTCTTTGTAGATGTGCTCAGGTTAAGATGAGGCCTAATCCAAGAAGGCTAGGGATCTTACAAGAAGAAGGAAAGTTGGACACTGACACACAGAAAGGAGAGAACACCTTGTGAAGACACAGACACAGAGGGAAGGTGGCCACATGAAGACAGAAACAGGTAATAGAGTTTTGCTGCCACTTGCCAAGAAATGCCTGGGGCTCCCAAATGCTGAGAGAGGCAAGGAAGGAGCCTCCGTTAGAGGCTCCAGAGGGAGCATGGCCCTGCCAGCACCTTGAGTGGGACTTGATTAGCCTCCAGAGCCGTGAGACAATAACTTTCTACTGTGTTAAGCCACCATTTTATGGTATGCTGTTACAGCAGCCCCAGGAAGCTAACACAGAAGGTTGTGGTTAGCTTTCAAATTGGACTCCACCGGTTTCTCTCCCATGTGTCTTCTCAGGATGAAAAAAGTGAAAGTTAAATCTCAAAGACCTTAAAGTCATTTTAGCTCTATCTCCTCTGACTTTTAATACTCTCTCCTTTTTGCCCATTTACAAAGAAGGCCTATTGCTTTTTAAGTGGATTATAATCAGACGTCGGCCAGTTTCTCAGAAAAGGAGCTATGAGCCAGAAATTAATGGCCTAGAAAAGTAAAATAACAATTCATTAAATCTCATAATCTTTACTCAAAAAATTGTTTGTAAACAGGGCACCAATATGTCAAGAGTTACCATCTCTTCTTTGTTTTGAACTGTTTATTTGTGCCAGAATGAATTAGGCATTTTTGCCATTGCATATTTCATTTCTCTTTCCGAATGGACTCCTCTTCCCCAAACTATAGTTCCATCATGAATGTTCTTTCAGGGTTGTCTTTAAACACAGTCATGTGCCTCTTAATGGTGTTTTGGTCGACTATGGATCATGTATACAACAGTGGTCCCATAGATTATAATGGAACTGAAAAATCCTATTGCCTAGCGATGCTGTAGCCATAGTAACATTATAGTGCAACACGTTTCTCACATGTTTGTGGCGATGCTGGTGTCAACAAACCTCCTTTGCTGCCAGTCATGTAATGGCATAGCACATACAATGATGTAGAGTACATAATGCTTTATAATGATATAAGTGACCGTTACTGGTTTATGTATTTATTATACTATACTTTTTATCATTACTTTAGAGTGTACTCCTTCTACTTATAAATAAAAAAGTTAACTATAAAACATCCTCAGGCAGATCCTTCAGGAGGTGTTCCAGAAGAATGTGTCGTTACCATAAGATGTGACAGCTCCATGCATGTCATTGCCCCTGAAGACCTTCCAGTGGGACAAATGTGGAGGTGGAGGACAGTGATATTGATGATCCTGACCCTGTGTAGGCCTAGGCTAATGTGCATGTCCGTGTTTTAGTTTTTAACAGGAAAGCTTAAAAGGTAAATATAAATGTATAAATTAATTTAAAAATGAAAAAAGCTCATAGAATAAGGATATAAAGAAAGAAAATATCGGCCGGACACAGTAGCTAATGCCTGTAATCCTAGCACTCTGGGAGGCCGAGGTGGGAGGATTGCTTGAGCTCAGGAGTTCAAGACCAGCCTGAGCAAGAGCAAGACCCTGTCTCTACTAAAAATAGAAAAATTATCCAGGCATGGTGGCGCATACCTGCAGTCCCAGCTACTCAGGCAGCTGAGGCAGGAAGATCGCTTGAGCCCAGGAGTTTGAGGTTGCTGTGAGCTAGGCTGACGCCACTGCACTCTACCCGGGGCAACAGAGTGAGA
>RJWJ010024123.1:0-25217 GCA_004363605.1 Indri indri
GCTCTTTTGGATGTTTGTTTTCACTGGTTCCTGATGTAGCTGAGTCAAGATACCATCAAGTAGCTGAAGGATGACCACTGTGTCTTCAGTTGGACCATCAGCTAGTCTAGTGCCGGTGAGTCTGTTCTCTTCTTCAGTGCCAGAAGGACTGCTCAGACTGGGGCATCCGCTCTTTTGGATGTTTGTTTTCACTGGTTCCCGATGTAGCTGAGTCAAGATACCATCAAGTAGCTGAAGGATGACCACTGTGTCTTCAGTTGGACCATCAGCTAGTCTAGTGCCGGTGAGTCTGTTCTCTTCTTCAGTGCCAGAAGGACTGCTCAGACTGGGGCATCCGCTCTTTTGGATGTTTGTTTTCACTGGTTCCCGATGTAGCTGAGTCAAGATATCATCAAGTAGCTGAGGGATGACCACTGTGTCTTCAGTTGCAATAAGGCTTTCATCATTAAGTCCAATTTGTACATGACCCAGTACAGTGCCAATTGCTTCCTCTACGTAATCGATCAGAGAGGACTGGGACAAACTATTTGACAGAATATTTTGTATTTCTCGGTTGGTAATCAAACTGGCTGCACTAGGCTCAGCACTGGCTTTCCTTTCGCTGGCTCCTTGAAGAAATGTACGTATTGGATGTTTCATATGTTGCTGATAAGCAGGTTCGTGTGTGTTTTCAATACGAGCGAGTTCATTTTGCTTAGAATATGCAAGAGCCATCAGCTTTTCTACAATCATGTGAACTATATCTTCTGCAACATCACTCATGCTCTCTAAAGTCACTGCCATCAGTGAAGCTTTTAAAGATTTTTCTTTGGGGGAAATGAAATTTTCTCCACTGTCTCTTGAGTCTGATTTAAAGTGGACCAACACATGTTCTTGTGAAAATACCTCAGTACATTTTTTCTCAATTGCAGAATATAGTTTCTCAAGCACATTTTCTACAATTTCTCCAGCTGCTGAGGAGATGGCACCATTGGACAGCAAGCCTCCTTTGTCAGTATCACTTGTGTCAACCAAAACTTTAGCCGCAACAGAGGGCAGGGTGGGAATGGCCTGGGTCGACTCAGACACCATTTCTTGAAAAATGCTTCTTAAAATCAACTCAGTTTCCTCCTTTAGGTAACATTTAAAGCTAACAAAAGTATTTTTTAACTCTTGCATCTCACTTACAGCTTTTGCTTTTCCATCAGAAGACAGTGGGCATTCTAAGTCATCTGTGTCAGTGGTAGCATTCTTAGATTTCTTTGTGTCTGTTTCAGTTGATGTGAAAAGTTTACTGTCGGATTTATAGGCTTTGATCTTGGGGTCTTTATAGATCTCATGACGTTTAATTTCAGAGGTTATAGGTTGTTCTTTCCTGTGATGAGTTTTTTCCACAAGTGTTCTTTCTTTACGGGCAGAAGATGGTTTTAAAGGCGTGGCCGGTTGCCTGATTGACCTGTCGGCTGCCTTTGCACAGGGCTCTGCCTGAAACATCGTAGTTGTTTCACATGTAAATGTATCACTGCATGTGCTACAGCAACTGAAACTATCTGAAGAGAGGAGGGAGCCAGCAGACATTGGGTATGCACTACTTCGCAACCTTTCTTCATATTTCGTGATGGCTGGGTATAATATACTGGTCACTGCCGCCACAACCCATGTCATTACATTACGAATTATACTGTCGAGTTCTTCAGAAGTTACCTGGAAAGGAGGCGAGCAAAGATACAAGAAAAATCAAATATAAATTTACTCTATTCTAGCGATGGGGGCTAACCTTTAATTCCACATATCCAACAGTGCATAGCTAGAACACAGTCATGGTGTATAGAGAGAACATAGGAAAGGGTCTCTTTAGAATATCAGATTAATTTCAAGTAGGTTGATTATCTATGGCTGTGATCTATTCTTTGAATGTGACTCCCTTTGATTCAAAAGCCCTTGGAAGTCTTATTTTTAGCATTTAGTACTGGAGAGAAATGACTTTCTGGTTAAAAAAATGGCCAAGTGGGTGCCTAGGCTCATACAAAACAAATTCTTTGGCAAGAAGTAAAACTGTGTTTATGATCCAGGAACTATTTATTAAAAATACAGACCAGATTACCTCTAAGAGACTATTTCATGAAGCAAATTTGCAGTCAAAACATTTATGTGCTTTCCTAGAGATAGCCTCCTTCTGCCTGGGCATCTGTTTAGCTAGGACATAAGGGTAAAAATCAGGCCCCCTAGTGGCAGGAGTCAGCCTGTGGCCTCTGTGGCCTGCCCAACTATCTTCCTCCTTCAACTGGCTGTGTTTATATATGCAAATAACTACAGCTAATCGTTAAGAATTAATTGATGGGCAACAATAATTAGCATGGACAATTTAGGGGGAATGAATAGGCTTTGGGTCCAACAAAATGTTATCACTGCAAACTGTCTTGGGTAGGGAGGCAGAGGACAGATGATGAATTAAAGAAACATCTTAATTTAGGTAGAAAAAAGGGTTGAGCTAGAAATGGGGTTCAAAGAGAGCCAAGAAGGCTGAGCAGTAGAGGGAGCTTGGGGTCCCCTTCTGTCTGAGCTGAAGTAGAAAGAAACCCAGGGACCAGACTTGAATGACCATTTCTTCAGTGGCTAATTATGCTCACTGTCACAGCTTAGACCGGCCCAGGGATAGATGCAAAGTGCACCTGTAAAACTCTGTATCTGTTTATGTCCTTCTGCTTATAGCAGATGTATGTTGGGAACATAAAATCCTCTTGCCTATAATAAAATAGTATGTTTTTAAGTTGTTACCCTCCAAGCAGCCAGACCAAGAGTACTTACCTTCCATAGGAACTGTACTCCTCAAGGCTGTAGATACAAGTCAGTGGCAGCAAAGGATGAACACCTGGCGTTTGGGCACCAGGGGGGATGACAGGATCCCTACAATGTACTTGCTGCCCTCCACCCCACTTATCTCCACAGTTAGCTCCCAGATTGTTCAGTTTAGGCCAACATTGAAAGAAAAGTTAACACCTTGCTGTATGTAGCGTACTGTCTCCTGACCCATTGGAGAGTTGAAGGCCAACCCAGGGATGAGTCATTTTCTTCCACTCTTAATACGTTTTTGTTGTAATAAAATACACATGATATAAAATTTATCATTTTACCATTTTAAAGCAAAGAGTTCAGTGGCATTGCATACTTTCACAATGTTGTGCAACCGTCACAGCTATCTAGTTCTTTCACTGCATTTTTTCTTCTTTACCACAGACTGGCAAATGGCAATTGAGTTTGCAAAACATACTTTGGGATGATAGCATAGGGTTGAAAAACACTTGTTTTACATAAACGTGTAGTAGAGCCAACAGTTCTAAGAATAACATCCAAACATTAACAGAGAAGTTACTCTCTCATTCTTGGTCTAAATTGATCTAAATCCATTCCAATACATATGAACTGAGAATTTCAATACGTATTATTTTCTTATTACCAGAGATCATGTATAGCAGACTTACATCTTTGCTCTCAGGATAGCTGAGAAGAAGCATTTATAACATTGATATACAGAATAGGGGCATTATTAAAAGAATTTTTAATGAAGTGAAATGTGATAAATAGAATCTGATTTTCAGCTTATTTTCACTATACTATTAAACTGAGGAATATCCTTCTTTTGGTGCCAGTGTGTGTTTGTGTTTTTTGCATGGTCTGTGAGTTGAACTGGTGTGTGTGTGAAAGGGTGTGTGCTACTTCCCTGAACCCCTCTTTTGCTCCTGTTTGCTGGCTAGCCCCAGAGTTGGGGCTTATCAAATTTAGCTTCTTATCTTTGCCTGGTCCAAAGTGCAGCTCTCAGGTGAGCACGAAGAGTAGCCAATGTAAGATTCTTCTTGCTCCCAGGAAAATTAAGAGCGCGACCCAGGCATCCTGGCTCCGCTGCTTGAGGCGCAGGATGCTCATCCCTGAGCCAGGTCTGCAGTGGTCTGCAAAGGCATTTCCCTTAATGGCTTCCCATTATGGAATGGGTTTGTGGTATGCGATGCTCTTCCTGGGGTAGCTAGACCTCCTAAAGCTCCCTAACCTACCCTCCTGAGCCCCCTTGCCCAAAGAGCCAACACTCTCTTTGAACAATAACTCTGGACCCCTGCAAAACCTAAGATTAACTGAGAGTGCAAGTCAAGGAAGAGAAAAGGGCAAAGAAGGGGAGAATGACTGACAACAGATGATTGCCGGCTGTCTGAGTCACATATTTTTCTCTTATATTGTATTAGAAAATATCCTTAATATGTTACTTTTTCAGTGAATTTCACCATATATACCTTTTCTTGACAGTAGTTTTGATGGCTGCTCTGTTGCCTGAAAAGTCAAGAGAGATTGATTTTATAACTTAGGGCTAATAATTTAAGGAACGTTCCCTCAAATTCTGATGTTACATTCTTGACCCACCTTAGTTAAGTTTATTTTGTAGTGAGCTGGGAAGAACATGGGGTTGGAGGGAGAGAGGATGGGTGAGTCCCTTCTACCCACTCTGCTTGGTCAGAGCTGTCTCATAATTCACTTTCTACCCACCTCCTCAAAACTCCTAGTCTCCCCCCCCACCACACGCTCCATAGTAGGAAAACATCTACAGATCATTATTTGATAATGATGGATTAAAATTATAGTTTTGTGATCATATTCAACACCAAATTAGATGTAGCCCTTTTCCAGGTATCACAATATTCTATCGAATGTTTTAATCAGAATTAGATACTTACTTTTTTGGTGAATGATCAGGCGGGATGATTGTCTGAGCTGCAGGTAGATTTTCAGACAGAAAAAGGAAATGATTATTTGTTGGTATCTTTTACAAGTACTTGTAAAATGGTAATTAACATATCTTACTAGGTCTTTATTCCCTGTGGTTTCCCTCTGTTTCGACTCTCCAGGGACTTCCGGTGAGGCACAAAATATACCTTAAAACCCGGGGCCATTGCCCGCCCTGCCATCCTAATCTCTGGCTGTGTGTTCTGTAGTCCAGAGGTACTGAACAACATTCAATTCCCTAAACGTGTCATGTTTTTCACACCTGAGGGCCTTTGCCTTTACTATTTCATTTGTCTGCAACCCTAGTGTCCCTCTTTCCAACTTCCCATCCTTTAGGGTTTGTTCAGCTTGTGTCACCTCCTCCAGAGAGTCTTCCTTGCAATCTGCCTAGGCATCCTCTGTCAATGCCCCCAAAGCACCCTTTTATTATATAGGATTTCCTATGCTGTTTTAGAATGACTGGTTTTTAGTGCCTGGCACATAGCAAGCACTCAATACCATTTATTTGTGGAATGAATTCTTTAAGGTATGTATTTGCTCAACGTTTGTTCATTAGGCTTCATGTCATTAATCTTTTCCCACTCAAACACTGTCTAACATGGTGTATAACATCTAGTTCCACCAGTGGATTTGAGTGAATATATCTGGATAATGATACTAGAGCAAATCTTCATACAGAACACGTCCATAGGAATCCTGGAATGGTGTCTATCAATTATGCAAAAACATGACTAAATGAAAGTCTTAGACAAACAAAATGCTCTGAATAATAGAAGGTAGTATTACCAAGTAGAGCTGGTTCAAAGTCAAGGTAAATTGGTATTTATTTTTTCCCAGTAAATCTAAAGTGTATTGTGAGTAACCAGTAAATTCCAATGATCTGTTTTAAAAGTTTTATTTAAATTCTATGTAACTTCTTGAGTTTCTTTGTGGGTGAGTATGTTTTTGCCTGTGTTCAGTTTTGGAAAGGAGGGAGCTGGAATTAATAGTGTGCAAGCCTGATAAATTAAGTGTGAAGATAATACTGTTGTAGTGGTTTTAGAGTATGTCCACACATTCTTTGATACTCCTCCCTCCAAAAGGTGAAGGTTGATTCTCTTCCTCTCGAGCACGGACTGGACTTAGTGACTTGCTTCTAATGAATAGCATATGATGGAAGTGATGGTGTGTAACTTCTGAGACAAGGTCATGAGATATACTGTCACTTCAGCCCCTCTCTCTTGGATCACTCGCTCTGGGGGAAGCCAGCTGTCATATCAGGAGGATACTCAGGAAGTCCTAAGGAGGGGACCACATGGTGAGCAACTGAGACCTCCTGCCAACAGCCCCTTGAGCGTGCCACCTTGGAAGTGAATCCTCCAGTCCCAATCAAGCTTTCAGATGACTGCAGGACCCCAGGATGATATCTTGACTGCAACCTCATGGGACACCCTCAGTCAGAATCACCTAGCTAAGCCGCACCTGTATTCCCGACCACAGAAACTGTAAGATCGTTTTTTTTTTTTTAAGCTGCCAAGTTCTAGGGTAATTTGTTACTCAGAAATAGATATCTAATGCAACTTCTTGTTTTTTCTTTCTTTCTTTTTTTGAGACAGAGTCGCACACTGTTGCCCTGGCTAGAGTGCAGTGGCCTCATCATAGCTCACTACAGCCTCAAATTCCTGAGCTCAAGTGATCCTCCTGCCTCAGCTTCCTGGGTAGCTGGGACTACAGGCACACACCACCATGCCCGGCTAATTTTTCTATTTTTCATAGAAACGGGGTCTCTTGCTCAGGCTGGTCTCGAACTCCTGACCTTAAGTGATCCTTCCACCTCGGCCTCCCACAGTGCTAGGATTACAGGCGTGAGCCACTGTGCCTGGCCTGTAATGCAACTTCTAAAAAAATAACTCTTTGGTTTCCAGCAATACAGAGCATGAAATATCTTGAAGAGCCTAAATGTGTAAAACCTATTAAAAATGCAATGGGAACGTGATATAAACACATTTATAATGGAGAATTTCAATACACATCTTTGATGGCTGCACACACATAATGGACAGTAAGAAAAGATAGTCTAGTACACAAAACATAGAATAATTGAATAATATCAATAACCATAACTCAATATTCATGTAGAGCCTCTTACATCATTCAAATAGAGAATATACATTTTTTGGTATGTCCATGAAACACTTTCAAACGTCAATCACCTATTTGGCCACAAAGAAAACCTTAACAACTTTAATGTGGTAGAGATTTCCAGGCTAAATTCTCTGAACCTAATAAAAAATGTGACCAAAAATGTAAATTTCTTGGCAATTAAGAAACATACTTATGGATAACTCTTAGATCAAAGAGGGAATTAAGAGGAGACAGAATATTCTACCTTAAAAAGTACACCTGATGTCAAAACTTATGCGAAATAGCAAAAGCTGTTCTCATAGGTTTTGATATAAAGTGTTCTTTTCCTTGCTTCTCCCATGAGTCCTAGACCAGTATCTCTAACTGCCTGCTTGACTGTTCCACTTACATGTCTGACTTGGATGCCTGCAGGCATCTCAAACTCATAAAAATTTTCAAAGCTGAACTAATTCTTTCCTTCCAAACGTGTTTCTCCTTCTGTATTACCTATCTACTGAATAGCACCACTCTTTACTATCCACTTAGTTGCCCACTCAAGAAATCTGGGAGTTGTCTTCAACCCCTTCATCTCCCACATTCAATTAGTAACCAAATCTCAGCCATTCGATTTCCTTAATTTAAGTCAAATCTAGGCCCAACTCTTTGTCCTCACTGCCACCGCATTGTTCAGGACTCATTTCTCATCTTGACTGTTATAATAACTTCTTTAATTGTAGTTAAGAGGCAGCATGGTGTTATGGTTAGGATTGATTAAGACAGACATGGGTTCGGACTTTGGCTTTGCCACATACTGTGTGATCTTGGGCCAGATAATTTACCACTCTGAGACTTAGTTTACTTATATGTATGGAATGGTAGATAAAAGCAGTACTGACCTCATTATCGAGATGGTTCAATGAGGGGATATAAAGGGCTTAACATAGTACCTGGTACATAGTAAGTGTTTAATAAATGCTGTTATTATTTTTATTGTCTCTTTGCCTGCAGTCTCTTTACTTCTAATTCCATTTTCTCTCTTTTGAAAAGGTAAATTCTGGGCATGTTATGCCCCCGCTGATATTTTTCAACAGTTGCCCTTGGATGAAAGGATAAAAGGTCGATGCCCTGCATGGCCTTCCAGAACCTTGATGGTCCAATTCTTATCTGCTGGTCAAGCGTCATCTTCTGTAATTCTCTAACTTGAACTTTTAGCTGAAGAAATTCTAAACACACCATGCTCTAATGTTTATATCTTGGTAAATGTATTTCCTTCTCCTGAAAGGTTGTCTCTACCATCTTCCATTTGTTTGCCTAGAAAATGATTTCTCATCCTTTACTTGTAGCTCAATTGTGGCTTCTTCTGTAAAAGCTTCCTCTGCTTCCCTATGCTCCCACTGGACTTTGTATATACCTTCAGCATGTGCTTATGCCAGTGGGTTGTGATTATTGACATGTCTGTTTCCCACTTAACTGTAAAATCCCAGGATAGGGATCATGGTTTTTCTACTTTGTATGTTCAATAGTTAGCACAGTGCGTGGCATGTAGCAGGAGCTCAGTAAACGTTAGTTAAGTGACTGAATTAATGGGTTGTAAGATGCACTTAATAATTGTTGCTAATGTTTACCTGGGTCGTAGCTGAAGCTTGACTTCTTAGTCTTTTCTACACCCGAATCAGCATAGGTCACCTATGTATGCCATAAGAAAAATAAAACAATGAAACAGAAGTCCCCAAAGGAGTTTTTAAATAATTTGAACATTGGCTATTTTTCACATTTAAAATATAAAAATTTAAGAAAATTATTTAAGTACTTATTTTAAAAGCCCATTTCAATAAAAATCCATGTTTTATTTGTTTTATATTTCGTATATTGTTTTCAGAACTCAAAGGTTCATTGAATTTATTGGTATTCCAAAATTAACTGAGGAGACACACTGATGGGCATGGAAGGTGATCAACTGAACAGCTAAAATAAAACAATATGTTTTTACTTTTTATTTTAGAGATGGGGTCTCGTTCTTGCCCAGGCTGGTCTCGAACTCCTGAGGTCAAACGGTCCTCCCGCCTCGGCCTCCCAGAGTGCTAGGATTACGGGCATGAGCCACTGTGCATGGCCAATGTGTGGATTTTAAACAAAGCTAACTATAGGAGAAACATTTCTAGGGATCTGAAAGGCAGAGAGCAGGTTCTCTGCATACATGGAATGTGACTGTTTGACCTGGCCAAGAATTCTACTTGCTTTGGTAATTGAACAGGGAGATAAATTCAACAAAGTAGACTTTATTTTTTTCCAGCTCTGAAAGATGAACACAAGCCACCAGATGTAGTTTCCTGATACTGGTCGGATGGGCCAAACAAGTTGGAAAATAGTAACTTATTGTATTGTCATAAAAATGTTCATGCTATTTCTCAAAATAAGTGTGATATTTGTTACTGTTTGATGTACTCATGTTGTCCAACATATTTCAAAGCCTCCTCTAGAAACTCATGGTCTAAACTGGTTTACTGACTTTTTTTGGTAAGGTATGTAGTTATTAAGTTTGCCATCCTCGGTACACTCAGGGGATGCTTTTTTTCTGGCTCTATATTGAGGCTAGTGAAAAAATTAATTCCCGACATGCAACTATTAAGCTATTAATATCTCAGAGTAGTTAAGTTTCTTTCTTTAGACACTGGCCATACTGATTATGGATGTTGACATAGTAGCACTGTGCCCTGCATACATCAGGTGTTTCACAAATGTTTGTTTGTCAGAGCAGCATATTATGGCAGACGTGCTATATTTTAGTCATTACACATAAGTGAATCCGTCACTTACTATGTATTTAACACAGGATATGGCAAACGATGTCACTTTCTACCTTAGTTACGTAGAATTCATTTGGGAAGACCTCAGTAAATTTCCTGCTTGATAACTTTTTAGAACAGCAGAACCAATTATTAATAATACAGTGGTAACAAAGCCAAGGATGTGGATTTGATCCCTGTAATAACAAGTTGGCAGCCCACATGGGCAAACTATGCAGGGACCAGGGGCTGCGCCATGACCGTCTGCTGTTAACTTTCCAATGTTAGACGGCTGAGCACTGCTGACAAAGGGACCGGAGTGAGACAGTACGGCTGTCTCTGCACAGCCCGGCAGCACTAGAAGAGAAGTGATTCACGACAGCCCAGTTTGATGCTTCCTCTGCAGGGCACAGATATTTACCTTGAATCTCTTCTTGCAGCTCACCCGTTGGGAAGCCTATAACCTAAGGGCTATTAGGTGGGAACACTCAAGTTGCTTCAGGTAATCACTATTAAAAATTAAAGATTGAGACAAATAGAGTGTTCAAATTTGGATCTCTCTAACAAATTTAAAGTCTCAGGCTCACCACTTTTCTTTTGCTAGTTGATAAATGGTTACTGGTATTCTCCACACTTGTAGCTTGGCAATACTGACATAACTGATAGCCGTGAACACTGATACACTAAAGTAGCATAGGACTATTGCTGGGGTTTTCATTTCAATTTTTATAAAATCTTACCATAGTATATAGCCAATTTCAGGAAATAAAGCTGTTCTAAATTGTCACTTAATGAATGAAATTGTTTTATACCAATATTGATCATAATTTCATACTTCATTTGTTCTGTCTACATCTGGTACAAAAGAAATGTTCCTTGCTTCTTGTCTTTGAACATCCAGTAGAGATGGTTTGGCGACACGTGATGTTTTAGCAGAAACACCTGGAGTGAGAAACAAGGCACTTTTCATTCCTGGGGGAAAGAAGTACTGGTAAGTATAAGAATATGACATAGTTTTCCTTGCTGGGCTGCCATAATGTCTGGTATTACCATAGTCAAGGATGTATTTCCTTACGCAAGTTAAGGCAGTAGCTCCAAGGATAAGATGACTTGATGATTTTTTTGAATCCCCCTGTTGAAAACTTCCAGTGGCTCATCACCGCCCTTAGGAACAAGCCTGAGCTCCCTAAATTCTGGCCCTAAATTCCTTTGCCAGCTTAATCTCCCCTCACTCCCCGCCCCGCCCGACTAGAATGAACTGTTTTGTACTTCATTCAGTCGGCAAGGGGGAACCACTGAGGACTTTTGAGTAGAGGAATTATATGTCCAAAGCTGTATTTTTGGAAGATTGCGTTCACAGCAAAATGTAGGATAGGTTAAAAGGAAGAAGAAGAGACAAGAGACAAATTATTGCAATAGTTAAGAGCAGGGTAATACGAACAGAAAGGGAAGGAAGGTTATGAGGGTGTAAGGAGTAGACTAGACAGAACGTGGCAACTTTGGGATGTAGAATATGAGCAACAGGAAAGTGTCAAAGATGAGTCAGGTTTTGTGCCTGGATAAAAACAGGAGGAACTGAGAACAGGGTTTTTGGGCACTGGGAATCCCAAATCACACACTGTCAGGAACTTACTCTGCCTATTAGTACAGGCGGCCACAGGAGGGACTCTAACTTCTCCATACTTTGCAAATTCCAAAAGGCCTATTCAGCCAACAATCACCCCAAAATGTAGGATGATGGCATTTATAATCATGAATAATTTTTTATCTTCCTGTACCAAAATGAGCACAGAATTTTTAATCAGGGGACAAACTAACTTGAAAAACTATACTACAAAACTAATTATTTAATTAAAAAACACAGAACAATTATGAATAGTATTTATTTATTTACCTCTCTCATTTGAAAGCCATGGTATTTTAGTCGTTTCTTTCTCTTGCTGTATGATTTAACAATCAAAAGAAGAGCATTCATTAGTAATTAAGCTTCTAAAAGAGACTTTTGCCTACTCCAGGGAAATGAAATTAATACAGTAACCCCCCTTCCCTACCTCTCTTAAGCACTGGTTTCAATGCTAATACATATTATCAACCACTTGCTCGAGATCTCTGACAGTCACCTAAATGTAACTAGTTGCAGATGAAGCTTATTATGTATCCATGTATTTGCACCTTTCCAAACTCACTTTTCCTCCTGTATTCCATATTTTGGTTAAGGACATGGTAATCCACCCAGCGCTCCATTCTGGAAAGCTTAGAGTCATTCCGTTTATTTCAGATAAGGCCAATCTAATCCAATCCAATGTGTATTGAGCACACTGCTTAGAACTGAAAAAATATATATAATTTCCCGCCTCAAGAAGCTTATCACCCAGTAGAACAGACAGACAAATATGATAGAGTATAGTAAGTTCTGAGATAGAGGTGAGCCTGGGCACCACGGGAGCACTGAGAAAAGACATCACACTTCATGAAGACCTATATACGAAAGCTGAATCATCATCATCATCGTGATCTACCCCTCTCTGGATCCACAGATCCATTGAGTCACCAGGTCAGGACAGTCTAATGACAAAATGTCTTGAAACTGTATGTTCTCATTCGCCCTCATTGCTACTGCCTCAGTTGGGGCCCTTATTCTTCCTTATCTGAACTATTCCGGGAGACTTGAAACTATCTTCCCTCTAATATTTTCTCTCTACCATCTATCTCACACACTGTAACCAGATTACTGCTTTGGAATCCAAATCATTCCTAGGTCACATCCCTACTCAAAAACCTTCAATGGCTTCAATATATCCTGAGAGGATACATTCATACTTCAGCAAGGTGTACAAGGCTCTGGCTTGAACCCACCTTTCAATCTCATCTCTCGCACTTCCTTGGCTATGCTGGCTCACACCTTCATGCTTTCACTTAGAATTTCACTTCTGTCTGCAACACTGCCTCACTATATCCTCATGTCTACTCATCTGGGAAACTCCCACTCATATTTCAAGACCTAATTCAATGAAACTCTCCTTGAATAAGGCCTTTTTCGACCTCTCTAGGCAGAACTAGGTTCTAAATCTTCTGTGCTCCCACTGCATTTTATACAAATCAAAACTCTCCTCTCATTTTATTGTGAGAACTTTTGTTTAAGTGTGTCTGACCCTTAGATGGTGATTATGTCTTTTCCATCTTTGTACCCCATATTGCCCACTTTCCCCCTTTTCCCTTCTTTCCAGGTTAGCACAAGACCTGGACCACGGCAGGTTCTCAATAAATGTTAGCTATTACCATCACCATCATGATCCTCATCATGATTATCATCAAATATTTCTGTTAGTTTCTGCTAAGCTGCATGGTATTAACACATTTAGTGTGAAGCTGACTCAACACTTTCTTTGCCAGGGGAGGGTTAAGATCTGTGTAGGGCCCAGCGATGTCTCTCCAGTCAGTACCAAGCCAGAAATTCATGATCAATACACAACATTTGAAACATTCAATTTCTACCTTTTGTTTTGTTGTGTTACTCTGCACTTCCCGTGGAGAATTTAACATGGTTATTGACTTTTTGAGGGCAATCTTGGCACCGCATTCAGAATGGTGAACTGACCCTAAAAGTAAATGAAAGGGAAATCATACAATTTTTAGACAACTTTATTGACGTATAATTGAAGTACAATAAACTGCGTATATCTAAAATGTACAATTTGTTCGGTTTTGACATACATATAAACCCATGAAATCATTATCACCATAGAGACAGCCAATGTATCCATCACCCCCAGAAGTTTCCTTGTGCTCTCTACTAGTTCATCCCTCTCTCTGCTGTCCCCCAGGCAACCATGGATCCTGCTGTCACTGTAAATTAGTTTGCATTTTCTAGAATTTTATATAAATGGAACCAAACAAGACGTATTATTTTTTGTCTGGCTTCTTTTATTCGGCACAATTACTTTTGAGATTCATCAATATTGTTGCCCATATGAATAGTTCACTCCTTTTTATTAGTGAATATTATTCCACGGTATGTATGTACTATGGTTTATCCATTTACTCATTGAAGGGCATTTAGGTTGTTTCCAGTTTTTGGCTGTGATGAATAATGCTGCTATGAACATTGGTGTTCAAGTCTTTATGTGGACATATATTTTCACTTTCATTACCTAGCAGTGGAATGGCTGAATTACGTGGTAGATATAAGTTTAAGTTAAGTTTCCAAACTATTTTGCGCAGTGGTTGTATCATGTTACATTCCCACCAGTAGCGTAAGAGAGTTCCAGTTGCTCCACGTTCTTGCAACGACTTGGTATGATCAGTTATTCAAATTCTAGCCATTTTACTGGGTGTGTAGTCTTACCATGGTTTAATTTGCATTTCTCTAATGACTGATAATGTTGAACAGCTTTTCATGTGCTTATTTGCCATGTGTATGTCTTCTTCAGTGAAATATCTGTTGGCCCATTTTTATGAGGTTGTCATGCCTTTGCCCATTTTTATGAGGCTGTTATTTCAATGTATATAATATATATTTTTATATTTTACATCTATTTACAATGAGCATGCCTTCTGGATGGAGGTCTGCAGACCCACATTTTTCTGTGCCTACATTTGGGGTCTTGACACATGTGAAGCAGCCATTGTGCAACAGAGCCCTTATTTCAAAAATTTTATGTCATTTTTTCTCATTTTTGACTCCTTAAGTAGTCTTTACCTTAGCCTTTCATAGGCATCTACTAGTTTGTGAGTGGAGGCAGAGAGGTGAGATTAGAATTTGTAACAGGAGGAATGCCACAATAAACACCAAGGTAGTGTTCAGCACCTGTCACCCAAAAGTAGGATGACACAGCAAGACAGCACACCTTGTGAGCCATGCAGTTGTCTCAAGAACTTTTCTAACTTTCATCTTCCTTCTTTTGTGTAGCAACAGCTTGTGATACTTAGCTCAGAGTATTCTCCTGTCGTGTACTGGAGATACCCTTGCCCACCATGAAGAGTTATCTGGGGTCAAGAGGAAGGGGGATATGACTTAGGGAAAGGTACCAAAGACAGGCCCCTCCTTTAGCAGCTCAGAGATGGTGGCAAGACGGAAGGGTGGTGGGAGAGAGAGGCTGACGAGCCAAGAACTCAGATGTGGCTTCACATTTACTTTACTCTGGGCCTTAGTTGCTTTAGATAAGTGAGATTACTGCGGAGAGCAGACAAGAGGGACTATAGCTCCACTCTCCTTTTAGGAGAAAGAGATCACTTAGTTCCTCCCACCACCACCACCTCTACTTCCTCCTCCTCTCATGGGGCATGGCCCAGCCACTTAGCACTAGGGCGTGGTCAAGCATAGCAAGGCTCTCTCTGAGGTTTTATTTTCTTAAGCTACTCTTGGCTCTCATGTGCTTTAGTCATGGCCCAGAAAGGGCTGAGAGTGTAGCTAGGGAACTAGCTGGGGGAGTCACTTTGGTGGAGGTGAGAAGGCTCTGAGTGTTATGGAGCAGCTAGCCGAATTGGAGGCGGGGAGGATGGGAAAGCTAGAGGCTCTACTGAGCTCTAGGAGACCAGAGCATGAGTCATTATGCCAGTGGCAGACTTCAGCTGTGAATGCCCACAGGCTAAGTGCTATGTGAGTGGCCACAGGGGCCTGTCTCTGGAGACCAATGGAGGTAGAGGACATTCCATGCAAGCACTCTAACTACATTCTGCCTCCATGAGGTCATGGAGGCCAGTACTTCCCAAACTTTAAGGTGCGCATTAAGCAGTTGGGGGCCTTGATAAAATGCAGATTGTGATTCAGTAGGTCTGTGGTGGGGTCTGAGAATCTGCGTTTCCAGTTGGCTCCTGGGTGATGCTCATGCAGCCGGCACTTAAGAGTAGTGAGAACATAAGCCACACCTCTTGCCTCAGACATCTGGACATCATCTTTGGGAAAGAAGCAGAAAGATCGGGAGGCTCCCTGGAAGTCTGAGCCATTTTGGAGGCCCGACAAAGGCAGAATCTAGAGGAATATGTTAGAAAAATCAATGACTAAGCCAGAAAGCAAAAGGAAGGAAGACACTTGGATTCAGCAAACAGTGCTAGCCCTGAAAATGTTAAAGAAGCCTACTCAAGAAGCAGGTTGAAATGTTAAAATGACAACAATAGCTACTACTTAGTTGGGCTTTTCTAAAAGGAACAGGGAAACAAGAGTGGGCAGCACTGAGGGCACACGGCGCTGCTCCAGAAAAATCTGTGGCAGAATAAAACACTTCTGCTGCCAGTGAAGTGACATGGGTAACTTTTGGGCCCGAAGGCCCAGAGCCAAAGGAAGGGCAGGGTTTTGAGAAAGAGCGTTGGCAGGAGTCTGGGTCCTCACTAGGACCCCAGGGCAAAGGGCTTCAGATACATCAGTAGCACCTCCATTCCACAATCTGCAAGGATGGTTCTCCAGGTGTAACAAATGATACGCGGGTACCAACTTCCCCAGCACTTGGGTCCACAACCCCTGGGCCATGGCCTGTTAGGAGATGGGCCGCACATGACTACCTGAGCTGTGCACCACCACCTCTCTACCCAAGACAGCCCCCCACCCCCAGTCCATGGAAAAACTGTCTTCCATAAAACCAGTCCCTGGTGCCAAAAAGGTTGGGGACTGCTGTCCTAGGAGACAGAACTGCCAAGCAAGGGGTGGCAGCAGTGGTGGCAGCAGCTAGTGAGGGACAGGCTGAAAAAATGCCTGGGGATCTTGTTGGGAATGGAAAAGTACAGAGATGAGATCAGGAGCAGGGGTTGTGGAGAAGTCAGGGCTCTGAAGTGTGCTTGGAGGATTGTCAGCTGCAAACTGTGGGCTGCCCTGCTCATAGGGGTGCAGAGGCAGTGACACCAGCTGGATAATTAGGGAGTCTATCTAATCCAGATGGCAATAGAAGCTGTATCCCTGTTGGTAAGCATTAGTCAAAATCCATCATTGGACTGAAGAGGCTAGAGGATTTATCTGCATGCTAAGCAGAAGAGGGCATTACCAAATCCAGTCTTTCCACAAATCACTAATTTCTAATCATAATATTTCAATTACGTTTGTGTCCTTGGTGTCCTTGGCGTGCTTCCTGGTGAGCGGGAGCATACGTCGTTTTCTTTGTCTTCTGAGAAACTTCTTAAAGAAATAGAATAAAACATTTATTTTTGACAGTGGAGAAGACAAAATTATCCCAGATAGATTCTATTTACTCTTTCATGCCCAATAAGAGGAGAGCCAACTACCAATGTCTATGTGGGGTTGTGGGAAGGAATTGGAGATGACAGGCACTGGTTCTTGATGGAAGGCAATTTTGTCCGCATGTCCAGGGGACATTTGGAAATGTCTGGACACATTTTTGATTGTCACAAATCGGGGGAGGGGTGTTTCCGGCATGAGTAGAGGCCAGAGATGCTGCTAAACATCCTAGCATGCACAGGATGGCCCCCACAAACAAATGATTATGTGGCCCCAAATGTCAATAATGCCAAGGTTGAGAGACCCTAGAATAGAAAGCCGTGATGGGGAGGAAGGACAATTACTTTTATAAAATCGTCTTGTCTAATTAAAGTTATGCTTCAGTTCTAACTAGACAGAATTGTCTTCTGGGAGAAGGGAAAGACTACCTCCTGCTGCATGAGAACAGGGCTTTTTCTCTGTGCGTGAGGCAGTCCAGCATAATGACTGTGCTGGAGACCCTCCGGGCTAGTGACAATGACAATTCTTGGTTGTGCCTCACAGCTTGGCAGAAGCAACCATATACATAGGCCTCATTTGGGAAAAAGGTGATTACAGCTCCTGTTTCTAACCATGATAGACAAAAGGATTCCAAACTGCATGTGTGCTAATTGGGTTTTCATTCTAGTTATAAGATGTGCGTCCTTTGGTGTCTGCATGGTGGAAGATGACAGCCTTATTATAGTGGGACGAGTCAATGTCATATGTGGAATAGGTATCCTGACTCTTCTGTTACCTCTGTAATACTATCAACTTAAATTCATTTCTATTTTCTTTTTCCAAAAGGATTGGAGATGGCCATAGTATAAGATGCCTACCTGAAACTTTCTACCAGAAGCAGAAGTTAACAGTTGAAGATGGAGGGAGCTCTATAGCTGCCAAAGTGATCTGACATCTCACAGGCAGAATGTTCCAGCCCCATTGCTTCACTGAACTGAATTATGAGCTTGTCTTACTGACTGCTCCTTTATGCATTTTCCATTCCTTCTTCCTTCTCAAATTGCCTATTACTAGCGCCTCCTTTTTAAACTTTCTCTTGCACACATTCTCTCTCTCGTTAAACTTCTTTTCTTTGCTTTCCTTATAAAACTTCTTTTTTTCTTTCTCTAGCCCTTTTCCCTCTCTGTTTTCTTCATTGGCTGCTGCTTTTGGAACTTATTTCGTTATCCTCGTCTCTTGCTTTCACTATTTTCGCAGTGGCATTTCTTATTGACTTTTCCTTGTTGAACATCTTACTTCTTTCCCTCTCTCTTCCCCTCCTTCTTTCCTTTTCTGTTTCTCTCTAATGCTATCACTTTTTGATAATCTTTTCTTACTCCTGCCTTTTCTCTCTCTCAAATTTATTATTGGCCATTCCTTTTAAAACTTTTCTTTTTCTCTTTTGTGTAAAAGTCTTCTTAAAGGCTTCTCATTTTTAAACATTTCTCTCTTTTGTTCTCTCTATTTCTGTCTGTCTTTCCTTTTTTTTTTTTTACCTTTCTCTCTTTTTTGTGCACTTTATGCTTACTGGCCCCTTCCTGCTAGTGAAACTTTCTTTCTTTCTCTCATTCTCTCATTTTTTCCTTCTTTATTTTACCTACTTTTAACTAGTCCTTTGAATACATCTCCTTATTTCTTTCTTCATTTTAATTTTTCCCTTTTCTTTCCTTTAATCCCTTTCTCTATGTCTTTTTCTCGCTCCCTTTGTTTCTATTTCTCCTCTGTACCTGTCAGTATACATACCCACCTTCCTTCCTTCTTTCCTTCCCTCCTTCCTTCTTTCTTTCCTTCTGACTTTATTCCTCCCTCCCTTTCCATCCTCTCCTATATTCCCTCTTTCTTTCACTCTGTTTACTTCTCCCCCTTTCTTTCTGACTCTATCTTTTTCATACATTCTTTCTTACTGGCTTCTGCCTTTAAGTTCTATCTATCATCTTTCTGTCTATCATCTATGTATCTATGTATCTATCTATGTAGCTATCTATTCAGCTATCGGTCATCTGTCTCTCTGTCTGCATTTTTTGCCTGATTCCTACATTTATAATCAGTTCCTCACAGCACAATTGTACTTGATTCTTTTTTATTTTGATTCTTTTTTTGGGTGGACTAGGAAAAATATTCTAGTCTTAGCCATTTTTAATGGAAAAAGTATACAATTGAAGTAGATTATTTTCTTGTTTTCTCCTTTCTTTCCCTCTAATATTCCCTTTCTTTTTAGAATCTCCTTTTTCTTACTGATCATCCTGTATAAACTTCTTTCCTTCTTCCTGAGTACCTTCCTTCCTCGCTCCTTCCCTCCCTTTCCCTCTTTCACTCCCACTTTATTTTACTCTTTTTTTTTTGGTGGATATTTTTACTTTTTAAAATTGTTTTTATAGATGTGGGGGGTACAAGTACTGTTTTGTTACATGGATATATTGTGTAGTAGTGAAGTCTGGGCTTTCAGTGTACCCAACACCTGAGTAGTGTACCTAGTACCCATTAGGTAACTTCTCATCCCACACCCACCTCTCACCCTTCCCGGGCTCCAGTGTCTACCATTCCGCGCCCTGTGTCCGTGTGTGCGCGCACTGTTCAGCGCCCCCTTGTGAGAACATGCGGTATGTGATTTTATTTTACTCTTTCCACCTTTGCATAGTTTTCCTTATCGGCTCCTCCTTTTAGAACTTTCCTTCTCTTCCTCTCTTGCTTTCATTATTTTTTACAGTGGCATTTCTTATTGACTCTTCTTTGTTAAACATCTTACTTTTTTCTCTTGTCTTTCTCTCCTTCCCTTTCTCTCTGTCATTACCATTTTTTAGTCTTTTCGAATCACTTCTTCCCCTCTTTTTTACATCTTTCTCTCTGTGTCTCTCTTAAATTTCTTTTATTACTGGCTCCTTTTCAAACTTTTCTTTTTCTCTTTCTCTTCTTTGTAAAGTTTCCTTTGAGGCTTGGTGTTTTTAAACTTTTCTCTTTTTTGTTCTCTTTGTTTCTGTGTTCTTTTCCTTTCCTATCTCTCTACTTCTTTTCTTATCTTTTTTGTACACTTTATTCTTACTGCTCTTTCCTGCTTGTGTTTCTTTCTGTTTCTATTTCCTTTTCCCTTTTTTTCTCTGTCTCTTTCTTCTTACTGTCTCTCATTCTCATATTTTTCTCCTTTATTTTATTTAGTCCATTTTAAACATCTTCTCTATTTCTTTTTAAATTTCTTACTCCGTCCTACCTCCATTCTTTCCTTCTTTCTTTTCCTTATTCCTTCTCTATGTCTTTATCTTTCTCCCTCTCTTTATTTCTGTTTCTCCTCTGTGCCTGTCTGCAGGCATGCTCATTGCCTTCCTTTCTTCCTTCTTTCCTTTTTCTTCCCTCCTTCCTTTCTTCCATCCTATCCTATCCTATCCTATCCATAGTCCCACTTTCCTGTACTCTCTATTTGCTGGCCCCTTTAAAATACATTTTCCATTTCTTCTCTTTCCTTTTCCAACTTTCTGTTTTTTATGTACTGACTTTTTCTGTGTTCTCCTTTTGAAAACCGATTTTTTTCTGTTCTTTCTTTCTTCCTTTCATCTTTCTTTCTTTTTATACCTCCCTCCTTTCCTATCTAGCTGTCATCCGTCTATCTTAGTTTATGGAAATAGTTTAACTGACTTCTTCCTTATAGATCTTTCTCTTTCCGTGCCGTTCACAATTGTACTTAATTTTCTTATTAGCTCCTCCTTTTCAAACCTTTCTTTCTGTCTCTCTCACATTCTTTTCTTTTTTATTTTACTGTTTTCTACAGACCACTTTCAACTTCTCTTCCTTTCCACCCCTTTCTCTGTTTTTCTCACTCTACTTCATTCTCTTTCGGTCTCTTTCTTTCTCTGTCCTTACCCTGCCTGCCTGCCTGCTGTTCTTTCTTCCTTCCTCCTGTCCCTTCATCCTGCCTCCCTTTCTCCCTCCCTCTCTCCCTTTTTCCTCCCTTGCATGTCTTCCTCCCTCCTTCCCTTCCCTATTTCCTTCCTTCCATGCTTTCATTTCGTACTTGCTCTTGTTTTCAAACAGTTTTCCTTTTATCTGTATCTCTTTTCTTCTAACTCTTTCTTTGTATTTATTTCATAGTCTTTTACATTGGCTTATGCCTTTTAAAGTATGATCTGACCCATCTATCTATCTATCTCTATCTATCTATCTCTATCTATCATCTATTATGTCTGTCTGTCTCCCTGACCTACCTATTTGTCTATGTACCCACCTAGCTATCCATATTTGTTTCACTGTTTTTTCTTCTGACTTTCTTTTAAAATCTTCTCCCCACCAACACAACTGTACTTGATTTTCTTGTAGGCTTCTCTCTCCCACATTGACCATCTCTTTCCTTCTTTAACTCTGTTCCCTTCTGATTCATCCCTTTAAAACTTCTATCTATCCATCCATCCATCCATCCATCCATCCATAGACCTATCTACCTACTTCCCTCCTTTCCAACTACCTGTCATCGTTCTATCTATTGATACTTATTTTACTCTATTTTATCTGATTTCTTTTTAGATCTCTCTTTGCCTGTCTGTCTTTCATAGACGTACTTAATTTTCCTACGTGCTCTGTTTAAACTCCTGTGTCTTACTGTCACCTTTTCTTTCTTCTTTTTTTTATTTTACTATTTTCCTAGCTTCTTCCCTTTAAAACTTTTTCTTTTCCTCCCTCCCTCCCTTCCCTCTTTTTTCCCTCCTTTCCTTTCCTTCCTTCTGCCTTTTTATCTTTACTAGCTGCCTCTATGTCTCCTTTTCATCCCTTTTACCCTCTCTCTGGCATTGTCTTTTCTCTGCCAGCCCATATGCCTGCCTGCCTATGGCCCCAGCTTCCCTCCCTGCCTCCTCCCTGCTTCCTGCTTTCCATACATCCTTCCCCTTCCTTCCTTCTTCCCAGTTTTCCTACTCCTTTTCTCCCTCTCTCTTCCTCTCTCCTCCCTGTACTTTTTTGTTTTTTTATAAAAAACGGCTCCTCTTTCACACTTTTTTCCTTTTCTCTCTCCTTTTTTCTTGTTAATACTTTCTTCTCTACTGGCCCCTCCTCTTAAACGTCCTTTCTACATACGTGTCTACTTGTCAACCTACCTAGCTACCTAGCTGTCATCCATCACGTTTATTGCGTTTTTGACTGACTTCTTTACAGATCCCTCTCCCTGTTCTCCACTTCCTTCCTTCCTTCTTTCTTCCTTCCTTCCCCCCTCCCTTTCTGCCATCCTTCCTGTCTGTACACCCTTTATCTACTCTTGCTCCATGTCTTTTCTTTTTCTGCTGATTTAGTGAATTTATTTTCAGTTTTAAGGTTTCACACTGGAGGCATAGAATAAATTCATAAGACAAAACATTTGGAAATAATATTAATTTTAAAAGTCTAGTATATTCAATATTCATTGTTTCGATTTTAGCAAATGCATAAAAACGCAGTAAGAAAATGAAAGAAATCGTTCCCAAATGCCAACACTCAGAGATAGATATAATGATATTTTGCTGTTTTTGCCTTCCATTCTTTTCCCTGGGCATAGGTACACATGTATTTTTATGAAAATTAGAATCATATTGCACACACTGTTTTGTAACCTGCTTTTTTTTTTCCCCAGTTAGAAGTATTTTGAGACTATTGCTCCACTCATTCCTTTTTAATACAAACCATTTTATTTATTTATTTATTTTCACTATCTTCTTCCCCTTCTCTTTTCTTCCCTGCTGTGTGTCTGTCTTCTTGTCTTCCTCCCTCCTTCCCTCCTGGCCCCTTTATCCTTCCTTCCCTCACTTCTTTCTTTTCTCCTTCCATCCTCTCTAGTCTCTCTCCCTCTTGTCTTCCTTTCTTTCCTTCCTTCTTTCCTCCTTCCATCCCTCTTTTTTGCCTCCCTCTCTCCATCCCTCCCTCCTGTCCTCCCTTCCTTTCTCCTTCCCTTTCTCCCTTTCTCCTCTCCTTCCACCCTTGCTTCCACCCTTCTTTTACTCTCTTGTTATTGGCTCTTCGTTTTAAACTTTTTCTTTCCTTCTCTTTTTCTTTCTAACTCTAATTATATCTTTTTGTACATTCTTTTTCTTCTGGCTCCTGTCTTTTATGAACAATCAATCAATCAATCATCCACCTGCCTACCTATCTATTAATATTCGGCTATCAATCATCTATCAAATTTCGTCTTTACTTTACTAATTTTTTCTCACTCTTATTTTTAAAATCTGTCCCCACCACATAATTGTACTCGATTTCCTTACCCACTCCTCCCTCTTATTCTCACATTCCCTTT
The DNA here is from genome assembly GCA_004363605.1 of Indri indri. Taxonomy (NCBI): domain Eukaryota; kingdom Metazoa; phylum Chordata; class Mammalia; order Primates; family Indriidae; genus Indri; species Indri indri. The sequence goes on from RJWJ010024123.1 coordinate 23,066, forward strand.
CTTTCTTTAATTCACTCTGCTCTCTATTCCCTCATCCTTTGTAAACTTTTTTCTCTTTCTCTGCCTTCCTTCCTTCTATCCTTCTTTCCCTCCTTCTACTATTTTTATACCGGATCACTTTAATACTTTCTTCTTTCATTCTCTTTCGTTTTCTTTCTATATTTTTTGTCTTGTTTTACTACTGGCTTCTCCTTTTTGACATCATGATCTATCCATGTATCCTATCTATCTATCCTCCTACCTACCACCTAGCTTGCATACACCTCGCTTTCAGTTTTCGTATTTCTCTTTATATTTATTTTACTCTACTTTAAACAAAATAAAGACAGGTTCTCACTATGTTGTCCAGGCTGGTCTCCAACACCTGGGCTCCAGGGATCCTCCTGCCTCAGCCTCCCCAGTAGCTGGGACTATTCTTCCTCTCTCTGGCTTTCTTCATCTTTTCTTTGTGTGCTTCATGCTTGCCTTTCTTCTCCTCCTTCCCTCTCTCCTTTCTTCCTTTTTCCTTATACTCTCTCTCTCTCTCTCTTTTTTACTGGCTCCTCTTTAAAACTTTTTTCTTGCCTTCACTTTCTCTCCTTTTATCATTTTAATACTGTCTTTTCTACTGGCCTCTACTTTTAAAGTCCATTCTACGTGCCTGTCTGTTAGCCTGTGTAACTACCTCCCACTGCCATCTGTCCATCCGTCTTTGTTTTATTGTATTTTTTACTGATTTCTTCTATTTAGACCTCTTTTTCTCCCTGCCCTCCACAATATACTTAATTTTCTTACTAGCTCCTGCTTTTTACACTCCTCTCTCACATTCTCTTTATATTTTGCCCTTTTCCTGCCAACTCACCCCTTCTAACTTCTTTCTTTCCCACCTCCTTCCTGCCCTGCCTTTCTTCCTTCTTGCCTGCTTTTTAGAGTCTTTTCTTACTGGCTCCTCTTAAAACCTTTTTGTTTCCTTCTCCCTCATTCTTTAACTCTTTTGATTTCTTTCCTTTCCTTTTGCACTGCCTTTTTTCCTGGCTTGCATTTTTAATGTTCATTTGTTCTATCTATCTATCTATCTGTCTTTCTATCTATCATTCATGCATCTTTGTTTTACTGTATTTGTTAACTGGCTTCCTTTTACGTTTTTCTCTGCTGTCCATGGGTTATATTTAATTTTCTCACTAGCTTCTCCTTTCCGACATCTTTTCACTGTCACTCATGCTCACATCCTCTTTATTTTACTTGTTTTCTCAGAGACTCTTCCCTCATCAACTTCTGTCCTGTCCCCTTCCTTCCCTGTATCTCCGCCCTCCCTCCCTTCCTTCGCCTTTTCTCACTCCACTTCTTTTATTGTCTTTCTCCCTCTCTGTCTCTTTTCTTTCCATCCCTACTGACTTTTCTTCCTCTTTTCCTTCCTGCCCCTTCATTTTTTCCTTATTTTCCTTTTTTCTTTCTTTTTTTCCTTCTTATTGTCCTTTCCTTTCTCCATGTCCCCCTCCTTCCTCCATCTCTCCCTCTATCTTTCCTTCCTTCCCTTCTTCTTTCCGTTTTTCATTGGCTCCTTTTTGAAACTTTTTTTTCCTTCCCTCTTTCTTTCTATCTCTTGTTCTGTTGCATGCATTCTTTTACTTTACTGGCGTCCGACTTTTATGCGCTATCTATTTGTCTACCTTTCTATCACGTATTCATGTACCCACCCACCTTCCTGCCAACCTAGCTAGCTAGCTATTTTCAATCATCTATCTTTCTGTCTGTGTTTGGTTATCTTCTTTTTCTGACTCCTGCTTTTAAAAGTCTGTCCCCCACCACACAACTGTACATGCGTTTCTTACTGGCTCCTCCCTCTCACTCTCATGTTTCCTCTCCTTCTTTATTCAACTCTTTTCTCTACTGATTCATTCTTTATAAACTGATTTTCTTATTTCTCCCTCCCTCCCTCCTTCCTTCCTTCTTTCCTTCCCTCCCTTCCTCCCTATTTCTTTTATTCTGTCTATACTGACCGTTTTAAAAACTTTGTTCTTTCCTTCCCTCTCACGTTCTTTCTGTTTTTGTCCTGTCTTTACTACAGGCTTCTCCTTTTTGAAATCAGTTCTGGCTATGTATCTGTGTATCTGTGTATATACGTATGTATCGATTGATCCGATTTTAAAGTCCTTTTAATCTGACTTTTTTT
>RJWJ010024124.1:0-25139 GCA_004363605.1 Indri indri
CAGGATCCTTTGCTTCGTGATGCCTGAGATATTGTCCTGCTTGATGGCCGTGTGATTCAGGAGAGTTGCTCCTATTAAGGGATTCCACTAAATACATTAATATTCTAATAGACCACTTTGGATCAAAGGGCAGAAAAAAGATTTACAAGTTTCCCTGACAGTATTCATAAGTTCCTAGTAAACACTTAACTTCTGTGCTGCATGAAGGTCAATCTCAAATCAGGTAATTATTATTTCTGAAAATATTTAGAAATCCTGTAATGGATTAGATTCTCACATGATTTGGATAAAAGGGGAAAAGATAGACTTTAGAGATCCCAAAATATAAACCAGAGATCCCTGGAGGAAAACATTCATGTGAAACTAGGGATCACTCAGGTCTATCCTGCAACTGACCTACCTGTGAAAAAGGGCTGCAGCCCAGATCCCTAGGGCATGAGAGCTGTTGATTTCTGGTCAAATCACACATTTATTCATCCAATGCATAGTTAGTGGGTGTTCACTGTGTTCCAGGCACTGTGCTAGGAGCTAAGGATAAAAGAATGAGTCAAAGAGACCAACAGACCATCCTCATATTACGGAGCTTTTTAGTGGGAGAACAGTAAAATGGTTAAGTGCTGAGAAGGAAAGATATGGGTGAGATCAAAAGGCACGAAAGAAGACTCTAATTAGTCCAGAAAGGCAAGTATGAGGTAAGACTTCCCTGAGTCACTCACTTTTGAGCTGAGACCCCAAGAAGAGTTAGCAAAGTGAAGGATAGTAACAAAAAAAGCTCCTGCACAGGGGACAAGAATGTGCAAGGTCCTGAGTGGAGATGGAGCCTGGAACATTGGTCAGAATTCACAGAGCATGGGCCCGGGATTTGGGAAGGCAAGGAGTGGGGTAGTGAGAGAGAAAGGCAAAGGTCAAATCAGGTAAGTCGCTGTAGAATTTCAGTCTTTCAAAATGGCACTAAGAAACCACTAAACAATTTTCAACTGGTAGAGACACTATTCAATTCTTGCCTTCCGTCAGTCTATGGGGTACAGTAGTGGGTGGTGTTAACAGTTCCAAGGGCTGAGCTCTTAAGTCATAGGGTACTTTGGAGAAATGGCCTAGCCAAGTCATTTTCAGCATAGGGGCATAATTTAACTCTTTTTTATTTGCTTTACGGAAAGATGAAAAGAATGTTTTTAAAACTGAGTCCTTCGTCTCCCACTTACAAGAATGAATAAAGGGACATTTTTCCAAATGTAAGAAAAAATTGACAGCCTTTAACTACAGTAGTATAGATTTATAAAGTTAAAGTGATACTATGTAGAGTCTGTAATCTGTACAGTTACTATGTAAGGTCCCAGAAAGATCGATTTGTCATTCCTCTTCTTCTTTATGATGCACAAACATTCCAAAAAGTGTTGTGTGACTCAAACTCATAGAAATTAATTTCTGAATGTGCCCTTGCCCTACTATTATTTCACTAAGCTTGTAGAACTGGCCTGATTCGCTTACTGCAAGTAAAACTTTATTCAGCTATGACTTCTTTGAACAATCCCTAAAACATTCTCCACTGTTTATTTTAAAGCATCTGAGAAAGTAACCTGCTGTTTATGGGCAACTAGTCATGAGATGGGTTAGTCATGGGTTGAAACTAGCCTTAGCGTGGGCAGGCCTGGGTGTGAATTTCTTCCAGACCCTTATTTGATTTGTAAACTTGAGTAAGTCTGTTTATTTTTGAACATTTCTGCACTGTATTTCTTCACTTAAAAAATGGGTACAAGAGTGTCTGTCTCTCTCCTTGGGTTTTTATGATTAACAAAAAGTAGAAGTAAAGCGCATTTCAAAGAGCTTCCCATGTAGAGATATTCAATTAAAAATAAATAAATAAGAAGCTTTTATTTGTTTCTCCTTTCTCACATGGGTATCTTAGACACACACTTTTTTTTTTTTTTTTTTTTTGAGACAGAGTCTCATTCATTTGCCCAGGCTAGAGTGAGTGCTGTGGCGTCAGCCTAGCTCACAGCAACCTCAAACTCCTGGGCTCAAGCGATCCTTCTGCCTCAGCCTCCCGAGTAGCTGGGACTACAGGCATGCACCACCATGCCCGGCTAATTTTTTCTACATATTTTTAGTTGTCCGATTAATTTCTTTCTATTTTTAATAGAGACGGGGGTCTCGCTCTTGCTCAGGCTGGTCTCGAACTCCTGAGCTTAAATAATCCGACCGCCTCGGCCTCCCAGAGTGCTAGGATTACAGGCGTGAGCCACCGCGCCCGGCCAAGACACATACTTTTAATAAACGTTTCCAGTGAAGGAAGAAGGGGAGGCTGAGTTTTGGATGGCTCGGTGATGGTTTTTAAGGTGATAATACCTTTAGATTAAATTCTGTTGCACTTTTGAAAAACTTACGCTTTATAAAACCTTAACTGAAGTAGTGCTCTATGTCATCTTAGAATCTTTCTCCAATTTTAGCCTGTACTTGTCCTTGAGTTACTTTCAAGGCCCAAAGAGGACTGTTTCTTATTTGCTTCTGTTCAGGTGGAGGATTTTTTTTTTTCTTGTACCCTGTGCTGACATTTCACTGATTTTCTATCTTGGAACACTGAAAAAAAAAAATCTGCCGCGAAGGTTGAACTGCCTGGTGTTTGTTTAATAGTAGGACCCACATGTTTTGACACGTGAAACATTAAGAGAAGGATTTTATTTCATAAATATCAAAGGGAAAATTGTTTCAGTTAATTGAGTGGCAACTAGTCTGCTTTTGTGCTCATTTGGGTTTCTGGCGATAAAGACGCGGGGGCCGCGAGATTGCAACCAGTGACAAGGCTGCGCTCCCAACAGGACGGGAAAGGCTGGCGCTGGAAGAGAAAGCTCTTTGAGATCCAGAAGGAGAATCGCGCTTCCTCTCCGTCCCTCTCCTAACCGCAGCCCGTCCTGTAATTAGGCGAGCAAGTCAATCTGAGCGAGGCAAATCACTGGTTTTCCATGAAATAATTATATTTCTCATGCTTTCGGACCTGGACACCTCTCAGCCTAAAAACAGAGAAAGATGTTTTTCTTTTTCGTGAGTTAGGGGAGGGAGAAGAAAAGGGGAATCGGCAGTGTTACAATGAGTGAAAAGTACAATGTGGAAAAGAAAAGGATTCCGCGGGGGCGTGGGAACGCCGAGTTCCGCACTGGGAGTTTCAGTGCGCACAGCGTACCTTGTCCGAGATTTGATAGCTCTCGGAAGGGGAATAAAATGAGGCTTTTCTAAACTTTCTGTACACCCAGAGAGTGCCGTTGCGTGTCTGGGCCTGAGCAGCGCCCGGGCTGGGGGTGACAGCGCCCCTACTCCACCGGGCCGGGCTTCTCCTCGCGACTCCCAGCCTGTGGCGCCTCCCCACGCGCCCAGCACACCAGGGTGTCCCCTCGCAGGGGCCTGCGGGGGGAAAGGGCGCGAAGCGTGGGTCGCGCCTGTCCCTTCACTGGATGGACGCCCGACGCCGTCTCGGGGGCGGAGACAGCTCTGGCCACGGTGCGCCTGGCGCGGCGATTCCACCCCACAGCTCGCCGTCTCCGAGGGTGGTGGGTTTTGGGGCGCAGTGCCAGCGAGAAGGGAGCACAGGGCTCGCCCCCGCGGCCTCTGGGGCCCCGCGTCGCCCGCGGGCTCGGGCAGGTGCGCGGTGTGCCTGCCGGGTCCTCGCGTCCTCCCGCCCGGCGGCCTGGGCTCGGCGCCCGCCCCGCCCCCGACCCCGCCCGCGGGCCGCCCGGGGCAGGGCCTGCAGCTGCGGCCCGAGAGCCGCGGACGCGACATGGGCTGGCGGCCGGCGGCGGAGGGCGGCTGAGGGCTGCCGAGTGTCCGCGCGGTGGCCTCTCGTAGCTTTGCGCGCCCCGCTGGACAGTGCGCCAGCCCGCAGCGGGGACCGAGCCCGCTGGCCGCAGAGACCCGGCCCCGCGGGGGGGGCGGCGGCTGCGGGCGGTTCTCGCTGTCCAGCTCTGCGCGGGGCCGAGCGGGCGGCGCTGCCCCGGTGTGATGCGTTGAGCGCGCAGAGGGCCGAGCGCCCGGCTAGTCCGCGGCACCCGGAGCCGACCCCATGGAAGCGGCGGGTACCGGGCGGAGCCTGCGGGCGCCGCCGCCTCTGCTTCTGCTGCTGCTCCTCCTGCAGGTGGCAGGGCCGGCGGGCACCCTGGCGGAGACCTTGCTGGACGCTCCGAAGGCCATGGGCACCAGCTCCAGCCCGCCCAGCCCCGCGAGCGTGGTGGCTCCTGGAACGACGCCGTTCGAGGAGAGCCGGCTGCCCGTGTTTACCCTGGATTACCCCCACGTTCAGATCCCCTTCGAGATCACCCTGTGGATCTTGCTAGCCTCCCTGGCCAAGATTGGTGAGCGAGCTGGACCCCCGGGGTGTGGGAGAGGGCGAATCGAGACGGGGACGCCCGGAGGGTGACTGGGTTGGCGAGTTGACCTTCAGGTCGTGGCTACCTCTCCCTGGACCAGGGCAGGAACAACAGATAGAGCAGCTTCTGGTTGAAAAGGACCCCAGGGATAGCAGGTTCGTGCTTCGGTTTGTAAGTGGATACTGGCATTGAAATGGCCTCAAAGTATTAGCCCATGCAAACTTGACGATTTGCTGCTTACTTCTGCATGGAATGCCAAGTTTGACAGCCCTTTGCCAAAGTTGAGTGAGACCTCTTTACTGAGGAAGTGGGCTGAAGAGTATCAGTCCCACCTGCAGGCAGAGAGGAGCAGGCAAGCCCTGAAGCTAATATGGCTAAAGCGCTGGATGCCGGTTGGCAGTAACTTAGATCCTGCTGTGCGCCTAATGAGGTGCATGAAGGGGACCAGGGACACCTGACTGTCTGCAACTGCAACAGGAGCGCCCAGTCTCTTCCCTCTTTGGGGCTGAGGCTGTCAAGAAGCTTCTTCAGGAAACTTGCTTTAGAGGTGACTGAGGCCAGGGAGTCCAGATGCATATTTCAAAATAATTAACCCACTTTCCACACCACCTTTAACTCTCCTTTGGAAAGCAGAAACCTCAGAATTCATTTTTTCCTCTTTATTATCCCCTCCACATAAACTTTTGTGTTATTATTATTATGGTCCTTTGTATTATTTTTACTTTATATTTTAAAGACTTAAAAAAATCTTGACATATATAAGTACTATTGTAATGATTCAAAAAAGTTGTTAGGTCAGAAGTCAGCATGCATTGCATAAGTTTGATGCCTTCACCCCATGAGGTAGAGGCAGGTTTGTGTAAAGGATGAAAAGAAACATTGTCTGTCATCCTCAAGGACACTTGATTAGTGGGGGGGGGGGAGGTATACACACCAGTGATTATAGCACAGGAAGGTGCTGGGTAGGATGACAAATTCAGAAAAGATAATATGGCAGTGCAGGGAGCCAGGGATCACTTCCTCAAGATGCAGAGGAAGCATTTAAACTGGATTTTCAAGGATGACCAGGATGTCAGTTGGAGAGGACAGGAAACGACATTGCAGAGAGGAATGAGCAAAGGCATACATAGGGAGAGGAGTGCAAAGCAGGTAGAAGGGATGGTTTATAAGAGGGTGGAAGTTGTAGTAGGTAAGCCTGAAGCTAACCTTCAATGTCAGATTAAATTAATTAGATTCTATTAGCGGTAACTAAAGGAGCCACACGCTCTTTAATGACTGCAGTTGGTCATTTCCTGGCTTTGACATTGTTCTGCTAGTTGAGTGCCTTAATTTCACCTGAGAAATGGTGTAAGGGGAATGGGCTTCCCCATCTATCAAGGAGATCTGTATGTTTATGTAAACTTGTTGCCTCTACTAATTAATTCAGATGCCAGCTCTTCATAGGGCCTTCACAACAACCCTACTCTGTAGGGAGTGCCAGTGTTAATACTCCCACTTGGTAGAGGTGGAAACTGAGGCTCAGAGAGTTCACCCCCAGGGCGCACAGAGTTGGGGAGCCAAAGCAGTGCTCTATTCACTCGCCCTCTATCTCAGCCTCCACCACTTGAGGGTTGCCTTTGTGCCATTTCCATTGCTCATTCTCCGTTGCTGTTTCTACTCCAACTCTTTCCTCTGTTCTTTGCTCCTGATTATTTTAATTGGATTAATTATGCTAATAACAGCGGCTTGTAGGCACTTAAGTTTATTATCTCTAATTTTCACAACCACCATCCCGGATAGGTATGACTCCCCTGTTTTCTATAGGAGGAAACGGAGACATGGGGAGGTTAACTTGCTAGGTGGTGAGCCAGAATTCCAGCCAGGTGTGTCTGTCTCATCTTTGTGTCTGTCCTGGAGGCTTGTTCTGTTGTGAGGACTAAATGAGAATGAATATGTCTAACATCCTTAGAACAGCACTGCACAAGTAGCAAGTACTCCATCAGTACTGCCATCGTTAGTAGCAGCGGTGGTGGCGGTGTAGGCAGCGTAACAGCAGTAATTGTGCTGGTTCTGGCACTGCAGTGCCTTTTCCACTGGCTGGGCTGCCTCCTGTGGTTTTCTACTTCTGTCTTAGCTTTAGTCCTTTTCAAGTGTTCTTATCCTGTGGGTTGCCTTTTTGCACTTGCTCTCTTTCTGTTGTGTTCCATTCATCTTATTGGGTCATTGTGAGATATTTTGTTAAAAAGTGCTCATGCTTGCTTGTGTAAGAATTCACAGGTGTATTTATCTGCCTGTTAGCAGTTTCTTGGCCCAGATGTGTTTATATTCCCTGGCCCACTTCTGTTATACTTACCACAGTTTCTACTCTCCCTGTAGTGTGTTTTACTGTGGAAATCATCACCTACTGCATTTGTTGCCCTCCTGATCATCTGCCTCCCACCAATTCTGAACTCCTTCTCTGGCTACTATTTTTATCTTTCCTTTCTGCATCTGGGTGGTGAAAAGAAGACAACACAGATGTTCATGTCTCCTATCCAGAAGGGGTGTGAGCAGCCAAGTGGAGACTGCCATGATTGGAGAGAACGGTACAGTTCTCAGGGCAGAAAGTGGAGTGAATCCAAGACCCATGTCTTTTCTCTAGGTTCTTCCTGCATATAGCTCAGCCTGCTGCTTCCACTGTGTTCCTAGAGGAGCCCAAAAATATCCAGAAATCTCCAACCCCTTCTCCCACCTCTGGGGCCCTGAATGTTCTATCTGGCTTAGGGCAAGACTGTCCTGGTACTATGGGACAGTTTTACAGCCCATTAAACAGTCATAGTCATTCAAATTCTATTTCAGCTTTTTTTTTTTTTCCTATTTCAGCTTTTGCACTGGAAAAGCTGTTATTTTGGGGTGGCTTGTATGACTTAAGTTGCTCATACTGGGCAAGGAGGATGATTTGAGTTGTACAGGGGGAGTGAGGCTATGAGGGAACACAAATGCTAATTCCTGCAAAATGCCATGGTTTCTGCTTGGGCATTTTTATGTCATATATCTGGTTTACCTGAACTTACCTGCTCCGGAGAACATGGAGAAACATTGCTAGTGATTAACAAAGATAATATGTTGCCCGAAGTGGAGGCTCCTGATAATATTTGTAGGAAATTTAAATAATGCCTGATGGTGAATTTAGAATGGTTTTTCTAAATTGCAGCACAATATGATCTTAGAAATATTACATTCAGAAGTAAGAAAACACATTTTGGCAAAGTGTTGAATGATTCAGCTTAACTTTTCATTGTTTTACCTGATTATCAGGGAAAATCAATTCTTTACTTTTTTGGTCCAAAAAAAGTGATTCTGTAGTTACAAAATGTACTAAAACCATGCTGATAATGATTAATGAGGATGATGATGATGATGATGTCTATGTGTATATGAAGTAGGTTTTGAAAAAACAAAAAAACCCAGCAAATTTAGTACATCTTATAAAAGCTTTAAAAATTTTGGCAAGAAACATTTCCTTGTTGGTTTTTACTTAGGTCCTCACACACGTGAACTCTTATTATTCTTTCACTTTGAATATTTATATTTTGAGTAACCGTTGATTTTTTTTTTTTACAGTTATAAATACACACTTTTCTTGGTAAATCCTGAACTCAGGGATGGAGTTCATTAGCTTGGAATAATGAGTAGTCAAAGAATTAAGAAGAGAAGAATATCCTGGTGTGTTTTCAGATCGTCTCCTTTGATTTCCTTGCCCATGAAGTGGGTCAGTGGGGTGTGTGCTGACCTGGGTGAACTTGGGCATGCACTCTATCTCTTCTCAAGGTTCAAGGACAGACTGCTGAGTCCCCTGCTGCCTAAAGTAACAGAGCTCCTTTCCTTGTCCTGGGGTTCCTCAAATACCCTTTCCTATATCTCGTGGTCTTGTGGGGCTGGCCTGTTTGCCTCTCCTTCCAAGTGTCGCCAGTCAATGTGCTCTTTCCATTTCCTCGGCCCCTAGACTTTGGGTTAGGATGCAGAATTCTCCACTTCCCTTCATCCTGCTGTCTTGAAATTAAATAACTTGTATTCTTATTACTTTAAGGGAAAGACAGCAGTTTGGCTCATGAAGATGTTCCTCTGGGCTCTAGGCCATCCTGAATTTGAAACATGAAACCCAAAGAGTTTGATATCTGCCTGAGTTACAGAGACTTTGATCTTCAAAAAAACTTATCCTTGTGCTTAGTCTGTTTCTCTTTGTCCTCTTTGGTTTTTCCGAAGCATATTCACCACTTCGTTGGTCAGTGGATGGAACTCATGATCCTCACCCATTATTTGAACCACATCTCACTTTAAACGTGCATCTTAAGTCAGGACTTTCTGGTGGCATGCGTTGGTTCCTAATAAAGCCAGAACAAGAGTTCTGATTCCTTTCTCTCTCAAAGTCTTCCATTGGGCTACTCATATGCTTTTTGTTTTCTGTTTGAAGGACGACTAATCATGTTTTCTCTAAAGACCAACTTAGATGTCTTCTAAAATTTTTTGACTATCCTCTACCACCAAAGTGTTTTTGTACCTTTCAAAATAATAGATACTTTTTCACAAAATGAAGATGGTACTCTGTATTAAGTCTAACAGTGAAAACACTATTTGTCATTAATGGGATGCTTTACTTCATACAGAATTCTTTCATGTACCTTGAAGCCCTAAGAAGTATACAAAGAGCATATTGTATAAAATTGTTTGTTCCTTATATGATTGCAAAAAAATAACCCGCAAAACTAAGTAAATTTGATGATTTTTTGCATATAGGTAGATTTTGACCAATGATTCAATTGCTTTAATAATTATATTTCTATTTGGTTTATCTATGTATTCTTGGGTCAATTTTGGTAATTTATATTTTTTTTAGAAAATCATTGTTTCATTGAGTTTTTAATTTATTGGAAGTAAGTAATTTTTATGATTTAAAAAATCTCCACATTATCTGCATTTATGTTTTCCTTTTTATTTGTAATATTGTTATTTTTGTCTTTCTTTACTTTGGTCAAAATTCTCAGCTTATCTATTTTATGCTTTTTCAAATCATTAACTTTTGGTTGGCTTCTACTCTCACATTTATGATTTACTTCTATTTTTTTGGTTTATTTAATCCTCGAATTGAAAGTTTAGCTTGTTAATTGTTGAATTTACTTTTTTTCTTATATGTCAATTCCCACCTTACATGGGTAATCAATCCATGAAAAACACTAATTGTTGAAAACATAATATAATTTCTGATAGTTTCAGTTAAGTATTTTGATGAACCCTTGAGCTCCCAAGTTGACATGCACTTATGCTAAAATGACATCAGTCCTATTAAAATGGACAAAATTATTTCAATAGCTTACCTAGTTATTAAAATTCCTAATAAACCATTTTCCTATCATCGATTTCTTTAAAATATGAGTATTTACTTACTCTCATTAAATTCAAAGCTATGATACACTGTATACTTAAGACTATGTCACAAACTAAACACATTCACAATACTCAAAGTTTGTGTAAATTCATCTTTATTGCAAATAATAATAATACAGAGAATGATAAAAAAAGATTTCAGGGAGATGATACAAATGAAGTAATACTTTCTGAGTAAATTGAATGATATTATTACTGCTATAAAGGAGCAAACCATGGATGTTCTGAGAGCTTAATAAAACATACCAGTGATAAAGCTGGAATGATGATTGCTTGGTGGATCTCATCTCAGGGTGCTCAGCCACCAAATTAAAGTCCATAAAATCAATTTGGTCTTCATGAAGTTGAAGAAATGCCTCGTGAACTAAAATAGGATTATTAAATGGAACTCTTCTTAAAGATGAATTCTCATGATCCAAATGGGTATATTATGGAAGAATGGCAGTATATGCATTTAAGGCTAGAAATATACCTTTCTGTCCTATTTAGTTGTATTACATGGTTTTAATATGTAGAATTTTCACTCTCTATTTTTAAATTCCCTTCTGTTATTTTATTCTAATGAAATAATTATTTAGCATTTTACTTTTCAGTTAATAAACATATGGGGATTTGTGGTTGTTTTTTATTTTGCTCATATTAAATTGCATTTGGTCATATAGGCATGATGTTGATTTTTAGCATTGATTGGGATGTCCTTTGTGGCTTAAAATATGGACATTTTTAAAATTACGTTTTCCATATATGCTTGAAAAAGAATGTGTATTATCTACTGGGTGCAGGATTTCATACATGTACATGTGCACATATACAGACACACAGACCAGATCAAGTTTTTCTTCATGATGTTAAAATCTTCAATAGTTTCATCCATTGTTTTTGGCTACTTTATCGGTTTCTGGGGTACATTAAAATTACTTCTAAGATTGTAATGGCAATTGCTGTTTGTCATTTTATCAATTTTTGCTTTATCTAGTTTGATGTTGTGTTATTAGGCACTTACTGATTCAATATTGTTATGTCTTCTGGGTGAGTGAGTTCTTTAATTATTGAGTTATTAACTTTGTTATTTCCAATATGTTTTTATGGCTCAAAGCATATTTTTTTTCTTATATTACCATTGCCATTCAAAAGAAAACTAGATTTTGCACATGTATATTTTTCCATGTCTGTTTTCCATATCTGCCTTTTCCAGATATATTTCTTCTTATTCCTTCATTATCAAATGAGTTGTATCCTTTTCATTTAGATGTATCTCATTAAACCACATATATTTTGGATTTTGTATCTTTAATTTAAAAGTTCAAATTGCTATAGTTTAAAAAGAGAAATGTAACTATACACTTATTATGAATAATGATATATTTGGACTTATTTTGTTTGCTGTTTATCATGCTTTTACTTAGTGTCTTTACTTTTCCTTTCTTGACATATTTTGGCTTGGTCGATTTGTTTTCTTATTTATTTTTTATACGTTATTATCTATTCTATTTCTATTCTTTTTGAGGTTGCTCTTCAATTTTAGTATGATTGTCTAATTGAACAGAGCCAGCCATACTGCCTTGACTTACATCTCAGACACATTTTTTTGCATATTTTGTAGCTATGTGATTTTGGGTGTGTAACTTAAACTCTCTGGGCTCGATTGCCCTAGTGGTAAAGTGGGAGCAATAAAAGTACCAATGTTGTAGGCTGTTTAGAGAAGTAAATTAGTTAATGTATATAAAATGTTAAATAAGTTCCTGGAATATGAAAGCATTTGCTCTTTTTATAATTGTTATTATCCTCTTCCTGAGTGATACGTGAACTTTAAAAATTTTAACTGCTTACTCCAAAATTATAATTTTTTGTCTTGTAATTTAAACGTGGTTTGTGTTTAACTTCCTCCAAATTCGTTTTTACTTTTTATAAACAGTGGTTACATAGATTTGCAAACACGTTTTCCAATTTTTCTTCATTATTACTTCTATTTCCTTTTTCCTTCCAGATCATGTTCTTTTTATTGAAGTATATATTTTAGTGGATACTTCAGGGAAGGCCTTAGTCTTTTCTGAAAATGTGTTTATTTTGATTATGCTATTAAATAATAATATAACTGTGTGTAGGGTTTGGAGTTATCACTTATCACTTGGAATGTATTATTTCATTACTTTTTGTCCTCTTTTGTTACTAAAGAGAATTAAGTTGTTATTCACAGTGCCTGTTGGAATTAATCTGATTTTTGTCTCTGGTTTCATTTAAGATTTTTTTTGTTTGGTTATTTCTGATATTCTGTTATTTTCTCAATGTGTCTAGTTATGGATTTATTTTATTGTTCTTGCTTGGAACTTGTTATGCTTCCATGTTTCTTAACTTCTGTTTCATGTTTTTTCATCTCTTTTCCTTTTTGTGCTATTTCTTGGCTATTTCATCAGATGATTTTTCCAGCTTATTGGTTTCTAATCTGTGGTTAACCTACTCATTGCATTTTTAATTTTAATTACATTTTCCTCTAAGCTTTTTGGCTCCTTTTCCAAGTCTATCTGTGTTTTGTTCATATGATTATACTATATAATTATAGTTTTTATTTTCTTCCTTTCATTCCTTTATTCATTCAAACTATTATATATTCATTTTTGAGCCTCTTTCAGATTGTTCTGTTATTTCTAGGTCCTGGGGTGCTAATTCTTATATTTATCACTTCTGACTTTCCCTCTTAGATATTTATTTCCCAGTGTAGCTTATAGTGTTTATTGTGAGCTTAGCGTTAGAAGGGGGCATTTATTTGGTAAAAATCTTTTTTCTTTAAGTTGTAAAATGTTCTTACAAAAATGGTTTTGAGTGTGCTTCTCTCTGGGACCCAGGGTTTCAATGATTTGTTTTTATTATCATTTCTTAACTTGGTTTTCCTATGTGATTCAAGTCCTGTAGATATAGACCTTTTACCTGTATGTGATATAGACCTGGAATTTTATACTTCACAGGTGAATTTTCCCCGGCCCAAGGATATAAAGAGATGATACATTTCCTTCCCTTTTTCCTTGGCTACAAACATCTCTCTCTCTCTCTCTCTCTCTCTCTCTCTCTCTCTCTCTCTCTCTCTCTCTCTCTCTTTCTCTTTATTTATTTAGGACAAAGTTGCTCTCAAAAACTCAAGAATTTATGTAAGAGTCCTTCCTTTAGTGGACTGAAGTCAGATTTCTTATCCTCATGTAGGTGTTAAAATGCTAGGTCCTAGCACACAGGACATGCACCTATGCAGGAATTCTCCTGGTTCACTGTGGCTTGAAATCCTACTGACATCTCTTACTTCGATTTCTCTTCTTATTTCTGGCCTCCTAGACCTTTTCATTTTGAACTTGGCTAGATATTATTAATATTAATAATATTTTGTTTGTACTGAGAGGAGGCACTGTGTCCATATTGTTGGATATTTTGGTGACATATCACAAGGCACTTTTTAAAGAAATGCTAGTGTAAAGTTCATGGCTACGTTCTGCTCATACAATATCGTAATGGTTTCTCTTTAATGTAAATTGAACATAATGTGTACTTTCGTAGTTTTTCTATCTGAAGGATGTGGGGATGTGACTGAATTGCCTTTGTTTTATCTTCTACCATTTCATACTTAGATAGAAGAGGAATAGCTCAGCAGATGAGGGGTTGGACCTAAGTTTTAGAAAAGATACCTCCAGATTAGAAGTAGGAAGAAAACCTGTTGTAATGTTCTTGTTCTTACGACCCCAGCCCATCTTCACCTGCTTGGTTCTCCCATTTAATTAACAGAAGTGGGGTTATGTATCTGCTCTTATCTGTTTAATATTTCCATAAAGATAATATGAGATTCTCTGTGGGGTAGGAAATCATGTATAAAAAAGCTTTTACTTTTATAGCTAAGAAACTTAAGCCAAGAGAAGCATGTGTTTATTATATGAAAGTCATGTGTAGACATTGGCGTATTGTCACTCTAAATGGTACATGTGCAATTACAGGTTACTGCCTTGCAATTACATCTTTAAATATAATGGACCATAATTGACTTACTTCCTGCAATAGTCCTGTACTTTGTTCATCACTGTACACAGGCTTTCTAATCTTGATTGGTGAAATTCATCCTTGTTTGAAGGTGACTTATATTCCACTTCCTCTCTAATAATTCCAGTGGGTGGGGCAGGAAGTTCCTTTAAAAGCTCTCCGTGCAGCTGCAACAGAAGCGTATTTAACAGAAGAGCTTCATGTTATTACTTTGTGTTGGATTACAAAGGCTTACATGGGAAAGATAGAAAAGGAAAATCAAACTCACATTTAGAGATTTCATTTGAAAATGAATCAGATTACATATGCCCGCTCTGAACGGGAAGCACTCTAAAGAAGTTTAAAGTTCCTATTATCCATAGAAAGTTCCTCAGAAAGTCACAGGGCAGTGAAACAACTCTATTGCCATGTTTTTTGTGACTCTGCCACTGGTAATTTTGCTACTTCCAATTCCCAGGCCTGTTTCCCAGGAATCTAACCAGCTGGGAAATGTGAGCAGTGTAATGCAACCAGTGTCCTGTTTCCTTTCGGCACTGGGGGCGGGGGTGAGACTGGGGGATCCCTCTATCACAATTCCTTTAATAAAATAATAATGGCTAACAAGGGTAGAACATTACTCCCTGCCAGGTACTTGGGCCAAGTGCTTTACATTCATTACCTTATTTAATCCTCCTAGTAGCTCTAGGAGGTAGACACCATTATTATCCACAGTTTTAAAAAATAGATGAGGAAACAGGTTTAGGAGCTTAGGTAACTTGTCCAAGGCATCACAGCTATCAAGTGGTAGAGGTAGAACAGCTAGTTCTCCATCACACTGATATGTCTTGCGCTGCCCCCCTGCCTCTCGTGAAAAAGAATGTTAAGGCACTAGACTTCCACCTACCGTCCCAGAGCAACTCCACGCGCTTAACCTTACCCACTATTACACCTGGAGCCTGAGGCCTGCGTTTGTGTCTTGTGTTTGACCCTTCCTACCTCATTAGGAGCATCTCAGCTTGTCATGGTAAAATCAGACAATTGTAGTGATACCACTCTGCCTCCTTTGCCAGATCGTTGTGAGGACCAACTGGAACAATATGGGAAAGCAAGTTCAACATTAGGATTAGTATGACCTCACAACAACTCTGTAAATGGCATAGGACAGAAAGAACTAATAAAAAGGCAAGGTGGTGGAGCTTGTTAGTAGTACTGGAGCTAGAACATGAGTCTAGACCTTCAGAATCTTGGTCTAGCCTTTTCCATCATCCATGACTTAGGGAATGTAGAATTTTAAGGCTTTTGAAATATATATTAAACATGTTAAGGATTTGTAGGTTAAAGAAAGGTTCAACCCACATAGCTTAAGCTACTATATAGAATTTTAACAGGTCAAAGTTCAACCCTAACAGATTTACAGGAGAAAGGATATTCAGTATGCTTCATTGTTGCACACACCTACACACATATTGCATGCACAAATATGCACATACAGAAACATATGCACACATAGATGACATTCATTAGGATGTAAGCTCTGTGAGGGAGGGGACTTAGTCTATTTGACTTACCGTCTATTATGGCACTGGCACATAATAGGTACTTAATAAATAATTACTGAGCAAATGAATATAATTACTGAGCAAATGAATAACTAAATCATATTTAGAGAAACTTTGTGTTTCACCACACTTTAATCATGTGATAATTAAAATAACCACACCTCCTGGTTCGTCCGTGAGATCCATGGTGTACGTTTGTTATCCTGGCACATATATAATTATTGTGCTCTTTTACTCTCAGATATCCTAGTTTAGATGATAATTTGGTGACTCTCCTTATAATGCATATGCTGCAATAGTTGGAATGTACTTTGAGTGGTAACTTAAGCTCTGGTGTCCAAAATCCCAACCCTACCACTTAGTAGTTGTGGATTTTGGGTGGGTTAATTAACTTCTCTAACCTCTGTTATTTCATCTGTAAAATGGGAAAATCATAGTTGCTTCTTCATTAGGTTGTGGTAAGGATAGAGTTAACTCACTTACAAAACTTGCCATCTTATAAACTTTGGAAATTTGGATAGCCTTGGATGGGAACAGATTTCTTGCTTCCTTCCCCAAAGTATAACAGTATTATACCATGAATGTCTCTTTTGTTCATTTGTTCCGTAGCAAGTTGTTATCAATAGATTGTCTAGATGTTCTGGTCTCTTGCTTTTGGTGTTATGAATAGGTTTCTTTCTAAATCATAGATATTTCAGCTTCCAATGTTGCATAAGTTTAAAAAATCATTTTTTTCTGCTTTTGCTGAGTTAGTTTGCAATGGAAAAGAAAGGCAATGCACACCCTTTGTTTTATCCCAGATTCCTGTCTTGGAAACTGAAGGGTGAGCAGCCAGGCATAGTAGGTGGAAGGCAGAAAAGTGACTTGGCATGCAGGGCTCACTGTCAGGCGACACCTTCCCTGTAGCAGCAGGTGCTCTCGACCCTCTTCCTGACACTTCCTGGACAGTCCAGAGCCCCTGGGTCTCCTCTGTGTCGTCAGGGGCCCCAGACTTGTCAGCTCACACACAATGTGGTAGATATGCATTTTTCAGCAGATGCTTTCCAAGTCCTCTTGTGCCTTTTGTACAAACAAGGTTTCTTTAGGAATCTAGATTGGAAAGAATTTTAAAGCAAAGTGCTGCCTAAAGGAATTATTGCTATTTTAAAACTGTCAACCAGCACTCTTCATCACCAGTATTCTAAGGCAGAATCACAAATCGGCTGACTGGACGTTTTCTCTAACAAAACACTAGAATGGTGAGGAGAAAGGATGCTGAGAAATTGCAGCCCCTTCTTTTCTGTCTGATTGAAACTCCTGGTCTTCGGGGTTGGGAAGGATACGTTGTTAGTTACAACGCCTGGTCTGCTTACTTAGGAGAATGGCATCAGTTTTTTGTGCATTCTCTGGTGAAGTTTCTGGAAGTGTATGGGAGATGCTGACTCCAGCATTAGGAGCTCATGTTTTTAAGGAAAATCGGAAGACGTACGCACCTGTGAGAATAGCCCTCGCCGAGGTCGCTCTGTATCCTGTTGCCCGGGCTTACTTACTCCTGAGCTTTAATCACTATCTGACCTGTGATAATTCATTTAAGAGTTGGATGTTCACTCTCTGTTCATCCCTCTTTGAGAGAGGCTCCAGGGTCAAGGGCCTCTGTTTTTTGTTTTTGTCAGCCTATAATGTATGTAGTTAAAACTAACAATATCCATATTCCCCATAACACTGTTTTATATTTTCAGCTGTTTTACAACTATAATCTACTTTGAACCTCACAAGAGTCTGTATTTTGTTTTGTTACTGCTGACATTCATTCATGTGCTCATATTCTGAGCACCACTCATGAGTGCTAATGGTTTTGCAAAGGGATTTGCTTGATAAGATAGCTAATTTATGTACTTAATGACTTGACTCCCTCTGCGGTGATTTTTTTAAAAAAAATCTTTTTATTTGGTCTTGATGTTTCAATTTTGTGTTTTGAGGCCACTGACAGAAAGGAACTGTTACTGTTTCTAAGTCTCAGAACCAACGTCTATAATTGGCAAGATTCAATTCTCCATTTTTCCACTAAATGTGTTAGTAGGTTTGCCTGTTATTTTAATGGAACATAATAATTATGGTTACAGTGGAACCATAAGAATATCCATGAATCCCTAAAAGCTTATATCCCAATACTCATCAAAACCCCTTTGGTCTTTGCAACCATAAGCAAACAGAAGGGCACACAGATGTGCAAAGACCACTGAGTTGCTAATAGAAGTCAGGGAGGAGGCAAAGAATAGAATTCTAGAAAGTTTAGAAAATAGGGTAACTTACCGAATAGGGTAGTTTCTTAGTTTAGCCTGAGCCAATGTGCAGATATTTCCCCTGCCATGTAAATAACTAACTGGTAGCTGCGGATGAGTGTTAGCAACCACTTAATTGAAAAATGAAATTGGGTAGCAATTACTGGCAATTGTGGGTTCCTTTACTATACTTTGATATATTTATTTTAAGCAAGTGGTAAATTTGTTTAGAAGGTAGGCTCTTGAAGGAATGAAAACCCAACAGAAAATAAAGCTCCCACCCAAGGTGGTTGAGTGGGCAGGGTAGAGTCCCTGGAAAACCTTGTACAACTTAATGATAGCAGTGTGCAAACAACAAAGCCAAAATTGCCATAAATCATTTACTAACACACGGGTTGAAAGGATAACAGATCCTAGGATTTAATGTCTAGCCCGGGGCAATAGAGTTAAAATTGCTTTTAACTGTTGGCGGACATGGAAAGCTCTGAATTTAGGTTACAGTATAACAGAGTCCTTATCACCGCTGGCCAACCGCAGTGCTGCTTCCCTCAGCTTAACTGTGCAAAGGGTCTATTCAGAGATTTTAAGGACTCCCTGGACTCTGTAATTCCCCTTAAATAATGACTATGCACTGCAAAGTTTTACCCTCAGAAGGATCTCCTCAAATCTAATCTTTCTTGGTCAAACCTCTTAATGAGATGGTGTTTCTAAAATGGGTGGAGAGGAGGAAAGAAAAAGAAAAAGTGGGGGACCTAGAGCCACAGGAGATGAAACTCAGGTTAAAGATGTTTGCAATCATAGAAGAGCTGTTGAAATCTGCTTCAAAGCTATAAAACCTAAACCTGCAGTCCTAACAGATTGAGAACAAGTTTTGCGAGGACTCTGTGCTGAACCTCGCAGGAAACACGAGCCTGGGCCCTTTCTAAATAAGAATACTCTGCATGTCCAAGGGCAGCTCTCAGTATTTAACAGGAAGGATCTTGTTTCCCACCTGGCTGTATTAGAAATTCCTTGGCGTCTGTGGATTACTTTTCTCGGCTTGAGGAGACGCACATTTCACACCCAGATATAATGTATGCGGAAATGCATTGAAAACTGCCCAGTGTCATCATCATCATTATTATTATTTTTTTTTTTGAGACAGAGTCTGGCTCTGTTGCCCTGGCTAGAGTGCTGTGGCGTCTGCCTAGCTCACAGCAACCTCAAACTCCTGGGCTGAAGCGATCCTCCTGTCTCAGCCTCCTGAGTAGCTGGGACTACAGGCATGCGCCACCATGCCTGTCTAATTTTTTCTATATATATATTTTTAGTTGTCCAGATAATTTCTATTTTTAGTAGAGATGGGGCCTCGCTCTTGCTCAGGCTGGTTTCGAACTCCTGACCTTGAGCGATCTACCCGCCTCGGCCTCCCAGAGTGCTGGGATTACAGGCGTGAGCCACCGTGCCCGGCCAGTGTCATCATTATTACTTCCTGGGGCATTGTTTCAGTGCTGGCACACCTAAGCCAGTTATAGTTTCTGAGCTGTCTAGAGGGTACGGTGTGTGTATTTCATCTTTGTCGCACTGTGCTAGTGGAGCATTTTGCAGAATTCATATGACACAAACCTAGCATTGTTCTTCTCTTGAATGCCAGGGAATCTGAGCATGCCAATGGAAAAAATAGAACATCTCCGGAAGCAGAGGGTGGCTCTCACCTCTGTCCCTTTTGCCTGTCCACTTCTAGCCTTCAAAGGGAGAATGGGCCTCATGAACAGAATAATCTAAGATGGTCTCCCTTAACCGGAAGCAGCCCAGGTGGTAAAGTATGTAACTTGTTTTGGACTTTTGAAAACTAGTTAGTGGTAAACAATGAAATATCAAATTCAAAACCATGAATAACCCTAAATAAAAGTGAGACCTATTATTTACAGAAAAGTACAGTATTTATTTACTTGCTGTTTCTTTACAGTTTTTCCTAAAACTATAAGCTCAGTTTCTTTCTTATCTTGAAAAGAAAGAAATTGATTTGCTTTTTACAAGATCAGTATGTGAATTCACTACCTATACTCTACATAGATGCTGACTATTCTGTCTCTTGCGTGTCAATTGCCTTTAAAATTCCTGGGAAAATAGTGAGTTTTTGTACCACAGAAGCAGCCAGCCATCTAGAAGGCGGGCCCTGTGATTGTCACCATTGGAAAAGATTTCAGAGAGATATCAGGGGGCCATAGAAATGTTGTAAGGTCATAAGATGGGGAGCTGCATCAGTGGAGATGTTAATTTTACGACGTGCTTTGAATGTGTGTCTCCCTGGCACCCCCACCTGTAACTCACCTTCCCAGAACCACTTTGGGCAGCAGAAGCTTGGAGAGACTCTGGCTCTATTTGTCCCACCCTCGAGGTCCCTGTGAGCTGAGCTGAAGGATTCAGCTCCAGGACCATCGACACAGACCACCCTATTCCTGCTCAGAGGGTAGTTATTCCGAAACATCTTGATGTGTGGGTCAGTAGTTTCCCGTCACTTTAAAGGATAGCTTGCGGTTTTTCCAATTTGTGACTTTCCTCGAAATCCAGAAAGATATCTTTTGTTTCCATATCAAATTGCTGAAAGCAACATCTCCAGCCACCTCTGCTTTTGGCCTGAGTGGATGCTTCCTTTTGTGTGACAGGAAGCTCTCTGTCAGTGTTGGATGCAGGGTCTTCCATGAAGCAACACTACCCAGAAGGGTTTGGTTCTGGATGTTTGATGGATCTACTTAGCAAAATACTTTTCTGACTCATTGCATGTAGACTAATTCGTTGGGTTCAACTTACTGTGGAGAGGAAAATACAATATTGAGAATCGATTTTATTTGCTGACAGCCCAGGATTGTGACTAATGAGTTTGGATTGAAGAAAGAATTTAATGCAAGCTGTGAGGTGGCCAGGACATGTGTCAAGTCCTGTGCCCGGCCCTGGCTTGGGGATCAGAGTAGGATTCAGCTGCCTCCAATGGAGAGGAGACCTCTAGGCTGTCAGTTCACCTTATGAGTTCTCTCAGCCTGCAGAGGTGAACTTCACCAACTGTATGTACTGCCCTGGACCTGCCAGAGATCTTATGCATTGACAGAAATCAGCTGCAGCGCCCCAGCTGGGACAGGGACACCTCTGTCCCCTGAGGAGCTGAGCCCTCGCTTGCTGGTTTGGGGGATTGGAAGGCTGTCCTACAATTCATGGAATTTCAGTGCCTAAGCTGTGTTCTCACTGCTGTGGTTGAGACTTGAAGTCAGGAGTCTAAAAAGAATGGCGGGGAGGAGTACAATGGAAAGATTTGCCCCACCGCTATCTCCATCACAGTCTTAGTAGTGTCTGAGCCTTGGCTTTTGAGCCTGAGGTCTAGACATGTGGCGGCCAGTGCCAGCCTTGTCAGTGCGAGAAGGAACGGGTGTGGGCTGGGTGCAACAAGCTGGAAACCTGCTCTTCCCCTGCCCAGAGGAAGCCCATGCACAGCTTTGGCTGATTGCCACTTTGCAGAAATTGGCATAAGGTGGTGACAGCCCAGTTCTGCTGATTTTTCAAGATAAACCAGACAGAAGAATTTATATGTGGACTGTCTCCATTTCTAAAAATGTGCTCGATATTTGAAAACACCAGATAGGCTGCACAAAATAGGCTTGCAGGCGGTTTGCAAACTTCACTCCAGACTTTTTGATCTTACTTGAAATTTTGCTTCTGGTATTCATACCTGGTTATATTTAAGGGAGCTGAGCCTATCTTGTGGGATACTTAGGCACTCAGGATCAGTCAAAATTTATTTTATAGTAAAATTAACAGTGATCAAAATGATTACCACTCTCAGAAAGGGATCGTGTTACAAAAAGAGAAATATTAATACATAGAAATGACTGACCTACTCTGACCATTGATGAAAGCAAGAAGGCCATTACGGAATATCTAAGGGAAAGGTGTTCATGTTCCACCCCTTGAATCGGGAGCAGAGGCCACAGGGAAGCCAGCATGGGCTAGTGCTCAGGAGGTGCTATGCTACCATACAGCCATTTCGTCATCTGTGAAAGGTAAACTCTATGGATGCATCAGTTGTGATCTTGGCAATTACCGATATCCTAAGTGAAAGTGTTATTACTCTCACTAAACAGAGATGCTTTCTTTTAAAAATGTATCTGTGAGTAAAAACAATGAATTTAACAGTATTAAAATACTCGATATTCTAACTATTCTTGTACTCTTTTTCACTGAACATTATTTGAAATAAACCCATAGGAGAATTGACAATAAATATGCATGCTGTGGTAGATTATTATATCATGTTAATATGCTGTTATTTGGTGTGAGCTATCATTTTGCTGTGAGCATTTTTGTGAAAAACTACTTATTTTACCTTTTCGAGCTGCCAAAAATTCTGTTATTTTGCTTTTTATTTTCAAACGGCCCATGCTTTGTACATTTTACATCAGTACTTATTAGAGTTGCCTGTGGGGCCCAAGGGAAAAGTTCCCCTTCATCCTCTGAAGTTTCCCTGAGAATCAGCTCACTAAAGGCAGATTAATTGGAGAAAAGGCATAAAAAAATTATTTAATGTGTATACATGGGAGCCCTCAGAATGAAGACCCAAAGATACAGGGGAAATGTCCACTTTTGTGCTTAGGTTCAATGAAGTATGGGCGGCCATGTAGAAATATGACAAAGAGTCTGGTCTAATGCTAACAGACTGCACAGGGAAACCCAGTGAGGCCTGTCTGTCTGGGTTCTTCGTGGCCTCTCTGTGCAGCTTTCCTTCCCTCAGGATGCGGGGCAGGGCTATCTCTGGAATGGCGGTCTTATGACCTACAGTCAAACAGGTAGGTCAGATAATTTCTTTATGGCCAGTTTTTACAGAGAATGGCGGAGGGATAGTTAGAGAAATATTTGTAGGTTTTATGGCTGGCTTTGGAGAAAAAGGAGTTCTGGTTTCTCTGACCTGCCTTGGGGAAGAGGGATTCTGGTTTGTATGCCTAGCCTTGGGGAAGGATAGAACTGACAGACAGGAGGGCAGAAGCTGGTCAAAAGAAATTTTTGCTGCTGAGCCCTTCACTTTGGGGTATTGTCCCCTAAGCCTCGGCATACCTTTCAAAGGCCCGGTTCAGACTCTGTATCAAAGGCCCAGTCCGTCAGAGTTTTGGGTTACACCGAATGGTGGCCGTGGCTGCCAGCAGAGATCTATTTTAGCAGCAGCATCTTTTCTGCCTGTTTAGCAGTTTTTATGCAGTTATGTTAATATTTCATTTTGTTTTGCCATAATTATTTTATAGCAATGAGTAGGAAAGAGAAAAATGAAAGCGAAGATTTTTTTCCATTTTGGTGAAATACGTATAACATAAAATTTCCCTTTAACCATTTTTAAGTGTACAATTCAGTGGTATTAAGTATGTTCTCAGTGTTGCGTGACCATCACCACCATCCCTCTCCAGGACTTTTTCATCTTCCCAAACTGAAAATCTGTGCTCATAACATTAATTCCCCATTGCCTCCTCCCTCCAGCCCCTGGTAAACTCTATTCTACTTTCTGTCTGTATGAACTGGTCTATGCTAGGTACCTCATGTAAATGCAGTCATATAGTATTTCTTCTGTGTCTGGTGAAAGAGAGTCTTACCCTGCTGCCAAGGCTAGAGTATAGTGGCATCATCATAGCTCAGTGCAACCTCTAATTCCTGGGCTCAAGTGATCCTCCTTGCCTCAGCCTCCCGAGTAGCTGAGTCTACAGGCGTATGCCATGGCATCTGGCTAATTTTTCTATTTCTAATAGAGATAGGGGTCTCACTCTTGCTCAGGCTGGTCTCGAACTCCTGACCTCAAGTGGATCCTCCTGCCTGGGCTTCCCAGAGTGCTAAGATACAGGCGTGAGCCATCGTGCCCGGCCCAGCCAGTATAGCTCTTAAAACCTTACTGAAATCGAGACAAAGGTAGAAACGACCAGTAGCAATAAAAGCATAAACCTTCACCATAATCACATACAGCCAGTAGGCTGTTCACTTTCTTGGGAAATAAAATAACAAAATTAAGGATTAGAGAAAACAGAACAGTTAGAGCTGGAATTGTGAGGTTTATGATAAGAGGCGAGGTACAAGATCTTTGACTGTCAGGTGTGGGTGTCTCTAGTTATAAAATGTGCATCTGGAGCATTGTCGGTGTGGGCGTCTCTGTGTACCTCCTTAGCTTGGCTTGTAATCCCCAAAGGAGACCAGCCAGATCAGAGGACAGGTTCAGAGTTTTTTCTTTATTGCCACTTTTGCCCACCTATACTAGAAAAAAACCTCGTGTTTCTCTACTCTCTCACAACACTTCTGACACCAAAATGTGCACAGTTTTTCCTCATACCAACAACCGGTTCCTCAACTTTCCAGACACCAACTGGGTGTCCTACAATTCAGTTCAAATCTGGCACTAACTACCCAAAGTTAGAGCAGACCCCGCAGGTTAAGGAGGACTCAGTCCCACCAAAGTGCCCCTACTTCATGTGCCAGTCGGAAGTCCTGGGCTTCCTGTGCTTCGGAGCAATGGGCTGTAAATTGGGGATTCCCATGCTTCCTTCTCAGGGTTAATGATTTGCCGTAATAGCTTGCAGAACTCAGGGAAACACTTAACTTTACTGGTTTATTATAATGGATACAGATGAACAGCCAGGTGAAAAGACACATAGGCAGGTATGAGGGGAGGACACAGAGCTTCCCAGCCCTTTCAGGGCACAACACCCTCTGAGCTCTGTGTTCACAGAGCCGGCAGCTCTCTTATAATACCTCATTGTTCATGGTTTTGGTGAAGGTTCCATTAGATGGCTGATTACATCATTGGCCATTGGTGACTGAACTCAACCTCCAGCCCTGCTTGCTCCCCTACCTAGAGTTTGGGTGGTGGGCCTGAAAGGCCCAACCTCTAACCCTGCCTTTGTCTTTCTGGCAACCAGCGCCCCCCACCCCAAGCTCTCTAGGGGTCTCTACCACCAGTCATCTTATTAGCATACAAAAGACACTCTTATCACCCCAGGGATTCCAAGGGTCTTGGAAGCTCTTGTATCAAGAACAAGAGACTAAAACAAATATTATAACAAAAGATATTCCTATCACCCTATAGTGTGGGGGATTACAGGGGTTTAGGAGCTCTATGCCAGGAACTAACTGCGGGCAGAGACCAAATGTACATTTCTTACTATGTCGGAGCTTACTGCACACTATATGAAACAACGGGAGTGCAAAAGTGAGTAAAGCTTGCCCCCAGCCCTGTGAACGTGTGTTCTAGTGGGTGCGACAGACCCTCAGATGGATCTGTGAACTCATTGTGGTAGGAACTCTGCTAAAAGTTGGCGCAATGTTAGGGAGCACAGAGAGCCACACGGTACTCAGGCACTGGCCTCCCCAAGTGCTCTGTAAATGTCTTAGTGAAAAGCATACTCATTTCCTCCGCTCCCTGCGCTGTTGGGTGTTACCACTTCCTGCCACCTTAGGGTAAATCCAAACTGCAACAACAGGGCCCAGGACACGTCACCCTTGCCCTCTCTTGGATTTCTTGCAGCATCTCCTATGGACTATAGTTTGTGCCCACTCTAGTGAGTTTT
>RJWJ010024125.1:0-18112 GCA_004363605.1 Indri indri
TTTTTTTTACCTCTTACATAAAAAAAGTTATTATCTTATTTCATCGACCAGTATAAAAAATTCCCCTAATGTATGAACTAACCAATTTCAAATAAAACTGAAATGACAGCAATGTGTAAGATTAAACCAATTTGCAACAATTTATAAGTTTTAAATCAATACAATTACTATGGCAGGCTCTACAAATGATTATTTTATAACCCTGTGCTGCTTTCAACTGTGTTGTGGGCCCACACAAAACTGCTTAAAAAATAAAAGTCATTTTGTCATGTTGGCTCATGTCTTGCCAATAAAAACTTAACCTTATAAAAATGAATCACAAAATGCTTATCAGTTTAGCATGCTTTTAAAAAAAATGCTTAGCTTCTAAAACATGCCAAAATACTTGCTTATTGTGATCAGCGAGGCTGAACAAAGTCAAAAGCCAACTCATTTACTCAGTCAAAAACAGCAAAAGCCATATATATAAATCTCAAAACAAAGTTAAGCTACTTGAGAAACTATCAAAACAAATATGGTTCTTACTGAATAATAATTCCTGATTAGAAAATATTACATAACATTCAAACAAATCAAGTTCTGAAATTAAAATAATAATAGCCTGGCTTGTAACAAATATTCTTCATGCTAAAGAATTTGAGTTTAGATTGTGATTCCTTACTTTTTAGTGAACACTTGTCATTAATTAGAAGTGACCAATGGAAATCATTCTCCCTTTCCATCTCATAACTAAATTGGAAAGCAGACATTTCTTGTAGCTAATTTATATGCATCAGACAAAAACAATGACAAAAATTACCATTTGCCCCCATAGTTTTCAGTGAGGATAGCAATCATTCTTTCCACTGACCCCAAGATGGCTCGATGAACAATCACTGGCCTTTTCTTATCGTCACCATCATGGCTATAAAGGAAAAAAATGTATTTTGCCTTATTATATATATTTTCCCTTATATGTCCCTAGAGAAGAATATTTAGAGCAGACACCAGAAACTCACCTTACAAAAGTAAGATTAAATCTGATGGGCAGCTGAAAATCCAGTTGGATTGTTGCACACTGGTGGTACCGACCAATCGCGTCTTTAATCTGTATGTCAATCTAAGAAGCAAAGACTCGGTTATTATGAGATGATGTTGGTATTAAATCTCAGCTCATTAGTTAGATTAGGGCTGATTTTACTTTTTTCCTTTTTTCAACTTATTTTAAAGTAATCTTTTCTTCATCCACAAATGAAAATCACATTACCCAAATATACTTTGGTACTGACCTTTGGACCATAGAAAGCTCCATCTCCGGGGTTTAATTCCCACTTTTCGCCAAATTCATTCAGACTGTTTTCAAGTTGCTAAGGATAAAGCAAAAGTAATTTGTTTATCTGTAACGTCCCTTCTTCCAGTCTAATTTCAAACTAAAAATGCCATAATTACTTTCATGGATCACTATTCTTTGCTTTATAATTTTGTCCACCTAAACACTCCCACAAATCCCTTTTAAAGCTCAAAGCCTGAAAAAAAAAAACATTAAAGCATTCGATCATTTCTAAAATACAAAATCACACAGAAAAAAACTAGCTTACTCAAGCCTAGGAACCATTTCCAGTTTTCTTTTGATTTTATCCATTTAAAGAGGTTTGGTTTTCTTACACCTCAGAACAAGCCAATTTCAGTCAAACAGCATTCGAAGAATGCTGAAAAATACCACTTACTTTCTCAGCTTGATTCCATACTTCAATATCTCCAAGGAATTTTTCTGGGCGAGTAGAAAGGTTCAGTTTAAAAGAAAATCCAAATACGCTATATACAGTACGTAGAAAATCCAAACAACCTTTTATTTCATCCTCAATCTTTAAATTAAAAAAAAAGAAACAGTAGTTATTTTCTTTGACTTTCTTGACACTTCTTTCAAAGTATTTTATTCCATGGGGTCTCATACCTGCTCCATGGCACAGAATATGTGTGCATCATCCTGCTGGAATCGTCGTACCCGGGTGAGTCCTGTGAGCGCTCCCGACAGCTCGTTCCTATGAAGTACCCCAAAGTCAGCTATCCGCAGAGGCAACTCTCTCCAGGATCGTGGCCGATGATCAAACATGAGGCTGAAGAAAAAAGAGAAGTAAAATCCACTGATACTTAATTTTGTAAGAATAAAACTGCTTTTCTAATATTACATTTAATTTCATGAAAAGCTATCAAAAAGTCACTGATTCTACTTGCCATACAAATGACATGCCTCAAATCTGGGCTTCATATAGCAATAGAAGCACTTGTATGAATAAAACAGCAAATAAATTATAATAAAACCAACAGCAGCTAAGAGAGTAAAAAATGTATTCCCATAAGCCTGGGGTCAAATCTTTGTGCTCGATATGTCCATTAATTTGAGGACTGCCTTTAAGGGCTCATATTAAAAAAAAAAAAATCTTATCTCTATAGAAATCATTTATAACATTGGAAACTAAAGGTAGATTTGCTCTCTTGTCAATCCCAAAGGTGCTTCAGTTTCCTTGTTAGTCTGAAGGTGCTTCAGAAACTGAAGAATTTCAGTCAGGCTTGGTGGCTCACTTGAGGCCAAGAGTTTGAGACCTGCCTGGGCAACATAGCTGGACCCTGTCTCTACTCCGGAGGCTGAGGAGGGAGGACTGCTTGAGCCTGGGAGTTCAAGGCTGCAGTGAGCTATGATCAGACCACTGCACTCCAGTCTGGGTAACAGAGCATATAAAAAAAAAAAGAAAAGGAAAAGAAAAAAAGAAAAGGAAAACTCTGGTGAACAAAGAATAAACTCATCTGGTTCCCTGACCTATAACCCAGCCTTTTCATGGAGATTCCTCTCTCACATCCTCCACCCTATAGACCTGGGTCCTGGGAGCTGTGGACACTGAGCTACCTGTATCCCACAAGTTGCTCTTTACCCAACATTCTGGAGCAGCCTCAGGCAGGGAAGATTTTCCAAGGATGTTAATTCACCAACAGTAGGTTTTCATAGAACAGGTTTCTTTTTTCCTTTTTTTAAAAATTTTTTTGTACAGATAGGATCTCACTGCTATGTTGCCCAGGCTGGTCTCAAATTTATGGCCTCAAACATCCTCCTGCCTTGACCTCCTGAAGTGCTGGGATTGCAGGCATGAACCACCATGAACCCCGCCACAACAGGATTCTTAAAACAAAAAAAAACCAGACCTAGATAATTAACTACGTTCCATATCCATTCTCCCTGTTTTATATTCTACCTTCTATACTACTATAACCCCAGTACCATTTATTGAATGTCTAAAGATCTAAGGAACTAACCAGGCATGGAAGATATTATAGTACAATAATAATGTTACATTTAAATACTCTTCTGATTACATAATTTGTTTTTAACAAAAATTCTTTAAAAGGAGAGAAAGTAATCTAGGACTAATCATAGCATGTGAAAATCTTCAATAGAAACTCAAAGCTGCTGAATACCAGTGTCCTGGGCAGTTCATGGGTTTAAGAGCAAATAGCTCCTTCTCCACCTCAAACGAGAACATGTTCTCGCTGTAGTGCTGCCAGTGGCCTGAGGTCATCCAGAGTCGGCTGTTGTAGATGTTCGGGGTGACTACCTCCTGGAATCCTCTTTTCCTATATTCACTCTGATAGAAAACAAACAGAATACATAAGTAGGCAAATAAGTGCTCACACTTCTAGTGGGAGTAAAAATTTAAAGAGTTATTTTATACTGTCTAGTGAAGTTCGAGATGCATGTAACGCCATGACTCTGAAGTTTCATTAGTAGGTATATACTGAATAGGAAACTCTTGGCATACGTACATCAGGAGGCTTATAAACACAATGCTACTGCAGCACGGTTAGTAATGTGGGAAAATTACACATCAGTGACCATTAATACAGGGATGAGCCCATTGTGGTAGTTACGTAACAAAATATTATATAACAAGTGAAGATAATCTGGATTTCTAAGTATCAAAAAAAAACCCCCCAAAAAACAATGCAGTCTGATATGCAATGAGGCTTCATATGTTAATCTGAAATGCATAAGCACATAAATAATTTGAGGGTACATATATATATGGGGTAGACATAGATAACATGGACAAAAGGAATCCATGCCAACTTCAAAACAGTAGTTTCCTTTAAAAAGGAGGGGTACAAATCAGAAAGGAGTCCTAAAGAAGGGCTTTTTAAAAACTGTACGCGTATTTTTTTTTTTACATCTTTAACAAAAAATCTGAAGCAAATATAGCCAAATGTAAATATTTGTGAAATCTGGGTGGTGAGTTCGAAAGATATTGTTTATACTATTTTCCATAAACTCGTGCTGGAAACATTTCATAATTTACACACACACACATACACACACACAACAGCAATGTAAAGACTAATTTGGGTTTTTCTCAAAGAAAACACAAATGAACAATTAAATTCTAAGAGGGCACAGAGCTTCTATGTAAAGGACCACAGGTCCCACCCACTTCAAGCTCATCGGCTTCCCTCTACATATATACTTATGTATATGGACAAAATCACATATTAGAAAGTCTATGAGACCCAGACTTCTACCTTTATTTATTGTTTTATATATTTCTTCTCAAATTTTCTTCTCAAAGATTATCTTTCCTTTCAGCAGACCTATTTAATAAAATCATCTTATATCCTAAATCTTCAGAAGAAAACGAATATGGTTTACCCTAATGAATTCGATAAGCGTATTATAAATGTAGGTTCCCTTTGGCAGGAAAAAGCAACTTCCAGGGCTGAGTTCATGGAAGAAATATAGTTCTTGGTCCTGGGTTAAAAAAAAAGCAAAAGGATGTTTATATACAGGTACACACCATCAACATAAACTGCAGTGTTCTTGAGTTCAGAATATGGTCATGATATCTCATGTTTCAATTATGCCAATCCTGAATTAAAGAACCCATGCCAATATTTCTGCTGTACAATTTAATGTTACAGAATGGCAGCTGATTTACAACTTAGCCCAAGTACATTCCCTGTTGCATTCCTCAATCCTGTGAAGCGTACCCAAGAGTGACGTGGAGCAAGGGACTCAATTCTCTTACTACCACTATAGTAGCTCTCAAGGTTTTTAATTCCCCAGAGCTCCAAGATCTTGGTGTTTTTTGATTTTCTTTCTTTCTTTCTTTTTAAAATAGGAGCGGGGGAGGAAGGAGGCTGGGAAAAAGACAATGATAACAAAATAGATGATGGAGATGAAGTCGGCTGGCTTTGAGTGATGGTGAAAGAAACACATCCTCCTGCCTCCTTGCTCACCACCTCCCTCACCAAATACCCAAACCTCTCAGGGAAGGGACTGACAATCATTGCTAGCTGGAATGCCAGGCAGTCAAGGGAGATGGCACTGGATGCTGCCTCCAGCTCAAGCTTCATGACCTAATAGCCAAGGACCCCTGGCACAGAGAAAACCCTCAAAATACTTTGAGTTATTTTAAGGGAGAATGTTATCAAACCTGACTTCCAGCTTAGAGGCCATTCACAGGTAGAGAGATAATGGGTAAAGGAAAGACAGCACAGAATCCAAAACTTGCTGTGTTACCGTGGGCAACAAGCAGATTAAACTTTCTGGGACTTTGTTTCCACATTTTTAAAATGGGTCAGTTAGACTAGACAGACAGTTTCCAAAGTCTAGTTCTCCCAGCTCTGTGAAAAGCTGCTGTACTTCTCTTATAGAAAGCTGTAGGTTACCAGCATTTGTTCTCAATAAAAGCAGTAGTTAAAATGCATTCTTGTGTGGTACTGAGCACACTTCAGAAAGATAATGTGGACAATTAGCATTTATAGCTCATATAGGAAATAGTACCATAGTTACTTGAAAGCTACGGCACCGCTTCAAAATGAAAATCCTAGTTAATACAGCTAAATTCCAAATGAAATTGAAGAAAACTCAGTCTAGACACATCAGTGGTCTTTAACATACCCTTCCAATTTTCCTGTGATCTCGGTTTTTAGCTTCCTCTTGAAACTTCTCCCATTCTTTCAACATTTTAGGATCTGGGAATGAAATGCCATAAATTCTCTGAAGAGTCTCCATATCTGCTTTGCCTTCCCAGTATGTGGAGGAATTCTAGGGGGGAAAAAAAGCGATTAACCATGAAGCATTCAAATTTGTAAACACTGCACTTACTTTAATTCCCAATTGCTTTGAGGCCTAAACTAGGGTGGGTCAGACTCATTCTGCAGCACAAAGTTGGCTGTTTTCTTCCCTCAAAAATGTCCACCCATCAATACCCTTCAAACCACAATTCCACGAACATTTCTGTGACAGCAAAGGCATTTCTCACAAAATGACTAAGGAAAAATGGAAATGAGCCAACAAACAAACTTTGAAATGACTCAGTTACTATCCTGATTTAAAGTGCATTTGTAATAATCACCATAAAATATTTATGAACTAGTATAAACTGGCAGGATTAGTTTTGTTAAAAAGAATGACTTGGGTAATATTAATTTAGACATTCGAAGGGCAAAAGCACATATTCCTACAGCAAAGTCTCAAAGCTTGTAGAGCCATGATGGCCCACCAGTGCCTGATTTTGTGACTCCCCCAAATCTCTATCCCTCTATGCTTGCTCCAGTGATGAAGAGTCAGTCCACCCTCAAAATACTTTGAGTCATAAAAGACTGATGACATACAGTACCCAGTTAGTAGACAGCATGAGAAAAAAGATCATCCTTGCACATGCAAGAAAAAAACGGTAGAAAAGAGAAACCAATGGAAGTTTAAACACACAACCATATGAGACAAATACGTTTATACAGAGAGTCTTTAAAAGTACATTGCTTACTTTATGTATCTTTAAAGTCTTAATTTTGCCAGTGTGTCTGACATGAGGACCCCGGCAGAGATCTATTAAGGGGCCACACCTAAAGATAAAATGAAAGAAATTTTAATAGAGACAAAATGACATACACACCAGATGCATTTAATGACATTTGATAGTCTCACCTATAGACTGTGGTAGTTGGAGTATTCACTTTTTCATTCAATATCCGGCACTTGAACTTATTGTACTGAAAGTATGAAAAATGATTTTTTTTAAAAAACCTTCCTTTTACCTCCAACTACTATAGCTAAAATATAACTTAAAGTACTACTTATCAGAGCAGTGTATAAATACAGATTATCAATATTTCATGTTTTAAAAACATTAACTTTCTCTGAAGAACAAAATATTAATAGTACACTAAACCCTGGTGATACAACTTCAAGTAACATTAATGAATAATATAAAAGTGGAGGTCATACATTACGGTTCAATATACCTTAAACATTTCCAGTAAAGTTTCTTTCTTAACTTCCAATCTTTCAAAAGCTTGTTTTTCTTTAATGATTTTCTTACATAAAGCCTCCAAAGAAGAGAAATCATTGCTGGACACACCCCTGAAGGAGACGAAAGTATAATTTTTTTCCGTTCTAATCACACCATGGCTTAAAGAAATGTTTATTTGGAATATTTTAAGGGTTTTAATGTAAAAAAATTAGATCTTTGCATCATATATTAGAATTTTAATACCAAACATTTTTTATAAGTTATTTTTATATTTTATATCTTCAGTGGCTTCTACCTTGATCATCATGGAGACCTTTCCCATTAATGACCCCTTAACTCTAACCGGGTTTAAAGGAGAGGACAGAACCAGCTTCATTTTGTTTCATAACATACCTCAGGGCTCTACCTCCATCAATCTAGAGCAGAGATCTCATTAAAACCTCTATTACTTCAAGTAAATTGCAACATTCCAACTTTTTTTTTTTTTTTTTTTTTTTGAGACAGAGTCTCGCTTTGTTGCCCTGCCTAGAGTGAGTGCCGTGGCATCAACCTAGCTCTCAGTAACCTCAAACTCCTGGGCTCAAGCAATCCTTCTGCCTCAGCCTCCCAAGTAGCTGGGACTACAGGCATGTGCTACCATGCCCGGCTAATTTTTTCTCTCTATATATATTTTTAGTTGTCCGGATCATTTCTATTTTTTAGTAGAGACGGGGTCTCGCTCTTGCTCAGGCTGGTCTCGAACTCCTGACCTTGAGCGATCCACCCGCCTCGGCCTCCCAGAGTGTTAGGATTACAGGTGTGAGCCACTGCGCCCGGCCTCCAGCTTTTGATAATGGTGACTCTGAAGCAATGAGCTATGTATCATTCTTCCTTTATTGAGAGGTCTTTAAAAATAACTGATGGACCTACAGTCATTTGGACTTTATTTTTCTTTATCCAGTTACATAACATACCCTTCTTGAAGGTACATGTCATAATAGAATCCATTTTCTATTGGTGGACCATAACATAAACATCCACCGTAGACTCTTTCCATGGCTTCACCCATTATGTGAGCACTTGAGTGCCAATACACCTGAAAAGTTAAAGAAAAATGGGGTGGTTTGAGTCTTGGCATACAAGTTGTAAATTAATGTGGTTGCTTGAAACTAGACAGATAAAATTATAAATAAACTTAAAACATAAAAATCTAAATTTACAAATCTATAAATTACAGTGTGATTTTATCCACAGCTAAAGTAATTTAAAAGGCTTCTAATTACTAAATTGTATTTGTATCTTAGAAATCATCCAGTTTAGTTGTTTTCAAGCTAATTATATTCAATCCAGAATCATTAATTAAATGGGATGGATTTTATTCCCTGAAAACAATTGCCGCTCACAATGTAACTGTCTTATTGACTGCAAAGGCCAGGGTTCTTTGAGTCAATATGCCCATAGCGTCATGTCCCAGATACCATGACACACAGCTGGCTATGGAACATGACTTAAGAATTAGAGTTTTTCCTTAATCAGCCCCAAACAACTAAGGTAGTACAACTTGACCCCATGACACAATGATAAAACACAGGGACAATTAAATCAATAGCAGTAACTTCATTTCATTCAGATGAGTCAGAATATATCCAAAGCAATGTTTCTAAGATTTATTATTAAGATACCAAAGTGATATTAAAAAATTCTCATACACAACTTATGGCCTCCAGAATACACTTGAAAACCACTGATCCACATCACTAAAACAGAATACTTTATTTTCCCTTTATATGGTAATATAGTCATAAAGAAATAAGAAAACTTTGCCATCAAAGGCAGGTTGATTTTTATGGTTCTGTCCAGATTTGCACTCTTGAGAAAAAATATGGAAATAAACTGTCCAATAAGGGGAGTACTTTTAAGTAATGTTCAAATTTATCTGTTAAATATATGCAACCTGAAGTGCTCACTGATAGCGTAGAAAACAATTTTTACTTGCTTAATCAATTTTCAATAAAATTCCCCAAATATTTTCCCCATTGAAGTATCTAGTACTGAAAATAAATTTATTCAACTTTACCTCTTAATTTTCTAAGGCAAGCACTTTTATTATGTTGTCTAAACAAAGTACACAACAGAAGATTTCAAATATGTCAAGACACTGATAAATTTTAGCCGCCCAGTGGCAGTAGTAACAAGCTGGAAAAGATGGCGAATGTGCATCTTCATCCTAAAATTCAGTGAATACTAAATAAAACCTTACTGCTTGAGCCTCCTCATCCTCAAACTTGAGAAGCTCCAAGGTACAATCTTCTTCCAGAGGGCGGTCCAGGTCCCAAACAACTTCATTCACTTTAGCAATAACGGTGTTGTCAGCCAAGCCTTGACTTAAAAAAATATACACAAATATATAAAAACAGAAGACTCTAAATAATCTCTTGTAGAACAACACTCAATCTAAGAACAGGAAAATAAACATATCATATTCTAACACTATATATATTTTTTATATGGATATATCTGTATCTTTCCAAAATGAAATGGAAAAAGTAACAAAATCCAAAAAACATACCTAAGAATGTAACTGGAAGATCCTGAAAATTCAGAACACTATTATTTGACATTTAATGCTTCTTTTTTAAGCAGACACAGCAACTCTAATAAGCGAAATCAATTTACAGTGCTTTGATTAATCTTTTAATTTCTCCAAATCAATATTGTATAATGCCAAGATATTTAGACACTAAAAGGAAAAAAAAAAGGCGTACTAAATAATCTTTCTGCTGCTCCTCCAGCTTAAAATGTGTATCAGACCCTTTCTTTGAGAGGCAATGCTAACCTCAGAATAAATGCTTAAGATGACAATATTAATAACAAATACAGAGGTAAGTGAAGGACTATTTAATAAAACTATTTTGTAAAATGGATAAAAATATTACTTAGACCCCCAGTACACAGTACAAAACATAAAGTATCGCCAAGTGATGAAATGTCAGACCTCGCAAGTGTAAAAGCCACAGGAGTTCTAAGGAGGGGAAAGCAGCAGAGGTCAGAGTAGTTTGAAAAGTTTTGAGGGGAAAGAAATGAAGGCTGGAGGATCAAAAGTTTGGACAGGAAGAAAAGGGGAGGAGGCGACATTTCAGATGAGGGAATGGGCACAGATACAAGTGAAGATGCAAATGAAAAAAGGTTTGCTCTGGAAGCTGTGTGGCTAGAGCAGAGTTGAGTAAGGTGAGCCAGATTGTAGATCTGAATGCACAGCTAGAGAATGACAGTCTGTAATAGTCTGGACATCTCAACAAAGGCAGGCAACACTCCATACTATGAAGAAAAAGTATGTACCCATTACACTGTTAATCTCAAATAAACCTACCACCAGAAGGCTTTAAGCTAGCTAGGCTTGCTGTGTTGGTCATTCTTTCCTTGCTGTGTAATGTTTTATGTAATTCAACTCAGAATTTTGCAGTTCTCATAAAAATATTATTATCTTCCAAATGGTCACTTGATAAATTACACTGCAATCTAGAGGTCAACATTGTAGAAGGTAGAGGAAAAAGTTCCTGGATTAACAGGAGTCTGAATTTTAATGATGTGCCTATAATCTCATCAACCTGACCTCCAAAATTATCTCTAAAATGAAAGGTTGAACTGGTAGTTAAAGGTCTGTTCAGTTCTCTGTTATTTCACACGGAAACTTGATGATATTACAATTTCCTTACGTCCTATGGAGTAAGGTAGAAGTACCTGTGGGCAGAAGCACTTGTCAAATTAACTGAAACACTCCATTCACCTTGTACAAAGTACTAACCAATGTCCGTAGTACAGTAAAGGCTCATCACTGACAGGCCTAACTGCTTCTAGTTCCACCAGTTGCATAATGGGCTTACCAAGGATCAGGTATGTTGGTTCCCGAACCTATTTTTGCACTTTTTATTTTACTTTTTATTAATAGGTTCAACATTTGAAATTGATGATAAACATCTGACAACCAGTATGGTGATTTCATGTGATTCAACTCAATACATAATTATCATAAATAAATTTAAAAAATACAGAAACATAAATTAAATAAATACTACAACAAGGGAATTACGGTCTATGAAAACCAAGTTCAATGTTTCGGAAGGCTTGATAAAGGCAATTCACAGAAAAAAATAGTGTCGAGTTAAGTGCGGATGGAACTACATAAAAATCTGGAAGGATTCTGCACTCAGACTGTTTCTCAAATGTGTTAAGATAATTTAAAGATTCTAATTAGCATTCTCTATCCCAGAAAGCCTTGGCCCTATACATGTATTAATAAAATATAATTAGTGAATAAATATATATTTACACATTTTAAGTTAAAATGTTGAAGACGAAGGTTGGGAAACTTATTCTGTAAAAGGCCACTTAACATTTTAAGACTCTGTAGGCCACACATGATCTGTTGCATATTCTTCTTAGGTGTTTCATTTTCTTCAACCATTTCAAAATGTAAGAACCATTCTTAGCTTTCGGGCTGTACTAAAACAGACTATAACCACCATTTGCTGACACCTGGTTTAAGACATATATATCAATTTATGTTTTCTCAACTTTATCATTTTCTGACTGAGCAACTATTGATGCCAATCGTATCAGATTAAGAAAGCTTTTACTCTATTACAAAGTATGCATCTAATTCTGTTACATGAAATATTAACAACTTCTTCCCATCCCAATAAAAGTTTTAAGATAAAGTCTTTGGTGGATTTATAAAAATAGTGAATTTTTTTCATGTGTCATATATTAGTTTCTTACTCTTCCCATGTGAGATTATCTAGCTTCATTTTTAACTTCAAAACTAAAATATTTAAGTAAAAAATAGGTGAAATATTATCTACCTGGTTTTGTGACATTTATGATGAAAGTAGGATTAATAATATAAAATGCCTCATAATGTAAGACCAAAGTGGACTCTTTGAATAATAACTTTGAATTTTGACTATAAAGCTCAATTTCATTTTGATTTTCAAAAATCTCAAATAATGTAAATTAAACACATTAAAAACATAGAACAGTAACATAAAAATATTATGAGAATAAAACTTGGCAAGATAATAAAACAAAGTTTAGTTAGGTTACAAATTACAGAAGGTCATGACCAATGTAGTTTATACCTAATTCCACAGGCAATTTGATATGGGGTAGTTTTCCAGGTTTCTGCATCAATCTGTTTACCATCAGGCAACGTGACTTTAATTGGCCTGCTATCTTTTTCCGCCTTTTCTGCTAGAATGGAATCATGTTCTGTTTTTAGTATATTATACATCTCTAGACGTGTGTAAATATATTCAGGCCAAGGATTCAACTGCAAGACAAAAAACGAGGAAATAATCAGTAAACACTTGCTTTCCTTTTTAGAAAAGGGAAAGAAATAATTAAAATAGATGATACACGAACCCACTATTACTTCAACGTGTTAAATGGGCTGCCAAAATCAGCAGGCACTACTTCAATCTGGTCCTCAGTGAAGGTTTAAAAAAAGGAATTAAATGCCCTCTTCCTATAATTTTTATTTTAAGAAATTTTTTAAAAAATAGAAAAGTATAAATAACATAATAAATGCCTGGGCTGCCACAATGCTGAATTGACAATTACCATTTTGCTATTTTTTATACCAAGTAGTTTTATTTTTCCTTTAAGATGCCCTCTTCAGACCTTTTCTAACTAAATGATCTTACAAATAGAGCTATAAATACTCCATTTTGTTTCAATTTTCTTCAGATGATCGTCTGGTCAGCCTATTATCTCTACTCACAACTACAAATCCATTTGACTTATAGACTCTCATTCAAGCAAAGCATTTGCTGAATTCAAAAAAGCCACAGTCACCTTTTTTCCTGGAGTATTTAATTAGCAAATAAACAAAATAGCACCATACTACTTTTACAGTAGATAAAATGAACCAAAACATTTTGTATGAAACATCCACTCAGGTTCCCAAAAGTTTGGAACAGAAAGAAAAAAAGAGACAACAACCAAAGATCTGTCTTCCTCTACTGTCAGAGACTCTATAAAACATTTAAAAAGCAGTTAGTGAATCTGTGGTCACAAAATAAACTACTAACATCTATAGCACTTACAATCTTCAAATAACATGAATCTTAGTAGTACGAAAAGGAGATGGCTTAATTTTACCATAAACTTTTCTATCTTCATATGGATTTAAATCAATCAGCCATAAAGTGATTTATTCTACTGCTTTAACCCTTGTTTAGTATTTTTTTCCTTTCTTTTCTTTTTTTTTAAAAAAGAGATGCCCTCACTGTCACCCAGGTTGGAGTGCAGTGGTCCAATCATAGCTCACTCCAGCCTTAAACATTGAGCTCTTAGGCTTAAGCGATGCTCTTACCTCAGCCTCCCAAAGTGCTAGGATTATGGGTGTGAGCCACCACGCTTGGCCGCCAACACTTGTTCAATTTTGATGATGCTACCTAAAATTCTATATATATTAACATAACACACTTAATCTGAAAGGAGTGCAAACTAGCATCTAATCCTGAGAAACTGACTTGAGATAATAGAAAACAAAAATCAACCATACTATATAGATTCACTGTCTGGCCAGCTTAGGAATGGTGGTTTCTGGTGGTTTTGGGTCATGATTATCCACATACTTCCCTAAATATCATAACAACAACAACAAAAAAGAATAGCTACAACATTAAAAAAGTACATATGTGTAGTTTCAACCTGTTCATACACTTCTTTTTTCTAAATTTTATTTATTTTTTAATTTTCTTTTTTAGAGATAGTTTCTTAATATGCTGTCCAGGCTGGCCTTAAACTCCTGGGTTCAAATGATCCTCCCACCTCAGCCTCCCAAGTACCTGGGACTACAGACATGAGCCACTGTGCTTGACCAAATACAACTTCTTAGAAAACAGTAAATTTCCAATGCAAAGTAGTTCTTTTGTTTTTTTCCCTCCTTATACAAAATTTCCTTCCCATTTCAATCATGTCTTTTGAAATGGAAGTCCCTAATATCTTTACAAATTTCTTCCTACAGCAGTCCTTCCCTTTCTTTGGTCATTTATTTGCTCTTTGGGGACTTTTCATCAAAATTTCACAGGGTTCCATAACCCTCAATGGTGAGGAACCAATGAATTAACTAAAAGCTCAGAGCCTGTCACTCTACAGTCAGAATGTGAACACCTCAGCCCAAAGCACATTACCTGGTCCTATCCATTCTAAAGCACCAGTACAGTCCTACCCACCTGCATAATCCTCTATATCCTACTGCAGTTTACCATCATAGCCACTTGGCACTTCCTACTCAGAAGAACTTAATGTCAAAATTTATTCAATATTCATTAAGCAGATACTCTGTGTCTGGCTCTGAGATTACAGAGATGAATAAGATCTGCACATTGCTCTTGGAGGGGAATAAGACAGGTAGATCAATGATGGGAGCACAGAGGAGGAGGCAAGGTCTGGGACATTTCACCGTACTCTTTTCTCCCAGACTGATCATTAAACATACATAATTACATGTCCCACTTAAAATTCTCTGTCCAGAAAAGTCCTCTTATTGCATTCTGTTTCCCATTTCCAGGCTAATTCTCAAACTGTGAGAGAACATCATGTACGATTACATTGAAAGTATAAAAAAAAAATTAGGAAACACATGCCATTTACTTGCAAATTAAAAAATTCACAATCAACAATTTCCCTCACAACCATAGTGTGGTAAAATGGGCAAAAGATTGACCACACATACGAGAACTGGTTAGGCAGAGCTCCAAGCAACACTACATTTGATCATCTTTAAACTTACCCTAACTATGTAAAGGGAAACGCCATAAATTTAGTAACTGTAGCATTCAGAAAAATGACTCTTTAAAGTCAGTTTATTGTGCTACTTCTAAAAAGCCTATTCCTTTGTGATTTTTCCTTCTAGTAGTCTTCTAAAGAGTCTCCAATAAAATAGCTGCAATGACTAAAGCAAACAGTGAAGCACAGTTTATAGCAGGTCAACTTCAAAAATAAAGTAGAAAGACAAGCTTAACTACCTCCTAGAGCAAAACTCCCAGGAAGTTGATTCTGGGCTGGCTTTTGATGTCTCAGTTCCTTCCAGTGTCAGCCCAGGCAACTGAAAGCATTTTCTCTAGACTTCAGAGGCCCTAAGGGGATTTGTCCTGGCTTAAAACCAAACCCCAGAGGCAGGTCCTGA
Organism: Indri indri; assembly: GCA_004363605.1. NCBI lineage: Eukaryota > Metazoa > Chordata > Mammalia > Primates > Indriidae > Indri > Indri indri. The sequence continues at coordinate 15,451 of RJWJ010024125.1, forward strand.
GGAAACAGTGAGAAGGAGTTCGAGGAACTGAGCTTTCTGTGGTTTCTGTGGTATTCAGACACTCAAAACATGCAGTCTCTATTCCTTAACATCTCATTTAATGAAATGATCAGTGAGTAGGCATCCAATCTGACAACTGAATAATTACCACAGTTCCCTTCTCTCCAACTTTTGTTCTTTGATTTTTATATCCAACCCCACAATCAGATCATCTTGCAATCATACTCCAGCTGCTTTCTTTTGCAATAACAAATAACTGCAAATCTTTTTTCCCCTCTCAGACTACCTATTCCTGATTCTTCCTGATTTTTCCATCTAGCACCATTTTACAAACCCACGTACACCATTAGAATCCTTACGCATAGGGTAGTCTGAGACAATTTCCTGTCACTGGCCATCCTTTATGCCAGAGCCCTCTAAGATGATAACCTTTACCTCTGCTCGACCTCCATCTCCAGATCCTTCTTTGCTTTTCTTCTTGCTTCCTTCCTTTCGTTTCTCCTCACCAGCATTGACCTAAATAGACAAAAAAGAAATGAAGGTTTTATATTTTAATATTATTTGACACCATTCTACCATGATGCCCCCAGAATAGTTCTGAAGATGTTATTCTAGCATCTGTTCATCCATGTGACCAAAAACCAATTGCACCTCCTAAATCTATTGAAATTAAAAAAAAAAAAAAAAAGGAAATCTGATTTTGAAAGATTTGAAAATTCCACCACTGGCAAAATTAACAAATAATAATAAAAACAAATCCTCGAAAAGTAGAGAGGAGTTATTGACACTGTTCAAATCCTCAGTTTTCATTTATTTTATTTTAACTATTCCCATGACTCTTGCTTCAGGTTTACTTGGACCATATAATAAATATATGGCCATAAAGAAGCATGCAACTTATTCAGTAAGAGCATTGCCAGAAAAAAAAATTGAACACAATATTTATCTATCCATTCTATAAGTATTTGCAAAGGTTATGTGCTCATAGTATTTTGTTAAACCCTGTGGAAGAAGCAAACATAAGACCCAATCCCTGTGCAAACTTAGTCTCTCCAGGAAAACTAAGGGCATATACGTGTGAGAAACTCCTGGAGGACAAAAGGCAACAATAGCAGCCCTATGATTAAATGTCAAAAAAGCTAGGACCACAGAAAGTGTTAGGGCTTTAAAGGACTTTAAAGGATGGAAAGGATTTCAACTGGCTGGATTTTGAGAATGAAGGAAATGTATAGATAAGCTTGTTGTCAGAAATGCTAAAATTTAAAAAGAGAGAAAGCAAATTACTAAACCAAGCTGACTAAAGTAAAAGGATTGTTTTAGGAAGCAATGCAAGTTAAGACAGACTAGGTCTCAGACAGAAAAAAAGCACTAAAAGTTACCGTAAGGAATGTGGACTTCAATTAGAAGCAAGTGATGTCACTGAAAGTTTTAAAGTAGTAAGTCCTATGTTGGGGATCTGAAGGGGGGATTTATTTATAATAGTTTTGTATGTTTGTGATCTTTCATTTTTTAAAACATTCTTAGTAAGACATAATTTTATATACCATATGATTTACCCATATAAAGTACACAATCCAATGGTTTTCAGTGTATATCACAATTGTGCAACTATCACTGCAATTTTAGGGCATTTTCATCACCCTCCAAAAAGAAACCTGGTACTCATTAGCAGTCACTCTGTCTTCCCCTCACCCCTGAGACCCCGGTAACCACTACTCTAGTTTCTGTCTCTTTGGATTTGCCTATTCTGGGCATTTCATATAAATGGAATCATACACTATGTGGTCTTTTGTGATTGTCTTCTTTCACTTAGCATAATCATTTTAAGATCATCATGTGGCAACATGTATCAGTACTTCATTTCTTTCTTTAGTCAAATAATATTCCATTGATTATTTACCCACTTATCAGTTGATGGACATTTTGATCATTGTCTTTTAAATCTTATAAAACATGTTACTTGCATAATTTAAGAAAATAAACTAAATTTAAAAATATGACTCCTAATTTTATGCTAAGCTAAAACTTCCCCCACTCCAGGAGTCTGGATTTAATCAACTTTTAAGGTTCATTTATAATCAAAAGATGAATAATGAACATACTTAGGTTCATTCTAATCAAGTGAAGTACTAACCAACAGAGTTATGGGATTCCCTACATGCCTTTGTTATACTGAATTGGTGTAACTAGTCAAGAATACCCAGTAAGAAGGATAAAAATTAATTGCAGGTCTGTCTGTGCAGGTCTGAAACACAAAGAGAATGAAGTTTAGATTTCTGATAACACATTTTTGGTTTTGATGGTATGATATTTGCCAAATGAAGAGTAGGAGTGAAGAAGAGGGAGAATTAACAACAGGGTTTTCTGTATTCTAAATATATTTCCATTTTACAAATGAGAATACTGGCTCAAAGAAGGTAAGTAACTTGCCCATGCATATGGAGCTAGTAAGTAGTAGAGCTGGGACACTAAAATAGGTCTCTCTGGAACCCTGAAGCTTACTATCTCTTTACTGTAACAATTGGGAACAGAGTGGGCAACTGTTCTCTATTTCTGAGTTTATGTTATATATTTACGTAAAAGCAATCTAAAATTACTGTTCTCGGGGATGTTTAAGAGTTGACAGAAAAGTATACACAGAGTGTAATGTAAGTTAATTCAA
>RJWJ010024126.1:0-25129 GCA_004363605.1 Indri indri
ATACCACATTTTACTAATCCACTCATGTATTGATGGACACTTGGGTTGTTTCCACACCTTTGCAATTGTGAATTGCGCTGCTATAAACATTCGGGTGCAGGTGTCTTTTTCATAGAGCGACTTTTGTTCTTTGGGGTAGATGCCCAGTAATGGGATTGCTGGATCAAATGGTAATTCTACTTGTATCTCTTTAAGGTATTATGGTTATATAACAATTGTGTATCTTTATAGGGTACATGTGATGTTTTGATGTGGACATACAGTGTGAATTAATCGAATCAGGGTAATTGGAGTAACTTATGTATTATTATTTTGATTTTATTGAAATGAAGCACTTCAAATTAGAAATGGGCTTTGCTGAATTTCTTTGATTTTGCAGGAATCATTTACATTTGTCTTTAAAACTGATTTTATTTTCTTGTTTGATTTATACACTGTAATACTTCTCAACTGTCTATAGGACTTAGAATGTGTTAGGTGAAAATGTTAAATAAAGAGATTTGAGGATGAATTATGTTTATTTTATTGACGGGGCAATGATAAATTTACACTGACATCAAAGTGAAGAAAAAGTCTGGACCAGTGTTTTTCCCAGCTTCTCTTTAAATTATTTAATTTTGTTTGAGCTTTGATGTTTGGAACTTACTACAAGTGACAAATGTTTGTGGCCAAACAGATGGAACTTTGACAGTTACTTAAAATGTTGAACATCCTATTTAATCAGTTAGGTCTGGATTAGTGGTTCTCAAAGTATGTATCTTGTCCTAAGCAACAGCAACAGCAACAGGAGCAGCAGCAGCAGCAGCAGCAGCAGCATCTGGGAACTTGTTAGAAAAGCAGATTCTTGAGCCCCACCCTGGCCATACAGGATCAGAAGCTCTGGGGATGGGGCTCAGCTGTCTCTGTTTTAACAAGTCCTCCAAGGGAATTCTGAGGCACACTAAAGTTTGAGAACCACGAGCTTAGAACCTTAGATCAGGAAACTGGCCCATGAGCCAAATAGGCCTACTGCCTGTTTTTGTAAATAATTACTTGGAACACAGCCATGCTCATTTGTTTAAGTATTGTCTATGGTTGCTTTCATGCTATAGGGCAGAGTTGAGTAGTTGGAACAGAGACCGTATGGCCCACAAACCTCAACTTTTTATCATCTGGCCCTTTACACAAAAAGTTTGCTGATCCCTGCTCGAGACGAAGCCTTGGTAGTGTTTTCTTGCCCACAATTCTGAACTGCGAATAGCTAAAATTATTAGGTAAACACTTGTGTTTGCCTTTACACCTGACCCTCCTATTTCTACACACCCATTCTTCTCTCTGATATCAAATTATTAACTCAGTGACTAGAGACTTGTGAATGAAAATAATATACTACTGTGCCCTTTCCTTTTCTGTTTGGTAATAGCGGTAGCTAGCCTGTTTAACAATCCTGTGACCTTTCCTCACTGATTCTGTGCTGGTATGTCCTCGGTTTTCCTGTACTCCAGTGTAATCTAATTTAATCATCTGGTATAATCTTCATTTCTCCCAATTCTTACTGCCTTTTTACTTCCTCAAGAGAATACCCACCTTGTGGCTGCTAAGTTTAGGAATTCATATGAGTTGTTTGTTGTGGTCTAAGCCATTGAAATAGTGCCATCCCAGCTGGAAAATTGTTATCCCTGTCCTGGAGTGTGGTATTCAATTATACTTCCCCAGAATGTTTGTAAGCACGTAGATACCGAGTATGGTGGGCAATCTTAGAATGTTTACTGGGAGAGTTTTTGTTAACCTTCTACATCAAACCAAGGATGGCTATTTGTATCTGTAGTTGGAATGTCATATTGCATTCGGGATTTTCCTTTGTACTTGCTCTCAGCTGTTAAAGTGACTGTTAGTCAGCTTTGTATAAAATACAGGAACCGAATTTTACCATTGTTCTTATTCATACATTTGGAATCTTTCTTTCTACCCTTACCACTGAAGGAAGTGTAATGGCTTTTGAAAGAAAGCTCTTCTCATAATCTCCATTGGCTCTAGTAATGAGATCAAGCAAAAGTGTTGTTTCTGCAGTTGTGATTCCATGGTTGTATTTTTCCTTACATGACTGATGTTTTAAATCAGGAAGCATGACTTGGCCCAATGATACTGAGCTATATTGCTGGTGAGTTTGTTTGGTCCATGATTTCTTTCAGTAAATCTGTGTTGAATACTTTAGTAGGGAATGCTGGGTAAGACACAGGAAATAGTGAGTGAGTTTGCGACTGGAAATGATTGAGTTAGACATTTCATTTAGGCTTTCTCAATCAACTTAATTCATACCTTCTGCCTTGCTTACTCATCCCAGAGGCGAGGTACAATGAAAGAGGGTCAGGCAAAGGCCAGCCTTCAGAGTGTGGTTACTTAGGTCTATTGCCAAAAGCAACCTATCTACAGGAGAATTTGGGCTTTATTCTTTTTCTGAAATATAATGTTGAAAATGCAATGTTTTAGAAATTAAATTATTATTCATAGTGGTAAATAAAATGTGAACTCTTTGAAAGAGAGCAGTGTTACTGTCCCAGCCAGCACGATAGCTACCCACACGAATCATCTGAGCAACCTCATCATTTCTATTTTATCTACCTGAAATAGGTGATGACAAAAGCTTGGGAAATCATGCCACACTTTATGTAAGAGAAATGCTCTGGTAACTCTTTCTGTGTTGTCTTTTCCTCATGTGCATAGGTGTCTGGGACAGCCCCATGGAGGTAGAGGTAAGCTTTAATAATTCCCCTTGGTTCCTTGGCAGCTGGCTGTGCTTGGAAGCTGGATGCTACTTCCAGAGTAGCAACTGCTGTAGACGAGTTCTGCCAAACGTGTGGATTTTTAGCCATTTTAAAGGCTATAATGTTCAGATTCAAAATTTCTTAGTAGGCAGAGAGTGTTGTTTAAGGGTACTTATGCCGCAGTATTGAATAAGGTTCATTATGAAATAGGTAGTACAAAAAGGCCTCCATGTGACATAAACTTATTGGAGCTTGTGTGCTTGAAAAACCATATATTACTTTAATATATATTTTGAGCTTCATTAGGTCAGGATTCTTGGCTATCATAGTCATTGCTGTATCTCTACAACCTAGGATAGTGTCTGGTACATAGTAAATGTGCAGTATGTAGCTGAACCAATTCAAAGAAGGGAAGGAAGTGGCTGAACACATTAGAGAAGACAAAATTTATAGCCCATAATGCACAATGTCAGGTGTTCATATTTTCTTTTAGTGCTAAGTAATATTTTACGGCTTCAAAACCATCTAATTCTCATAACGTTTCTTTGAGATAAGTTAGTAGGCATAGAATTGTACAGTGTACACTGAACATAGTAGTGGAATCCTGAATAACACTTAAGTTTCCCTAGTTGAAATCTGTAAGATCACTGCTATTATATAATTAAACCAGATGAAGAAAAGAAGTTTCTAAGGTTGAAATAGAATGGAGAATTTTATAGTGAGTAAAATTATTAATAACTGGCTTACTGGACCCAGAATTGTTTCCTCACTTATAAAATGGAGACAGTGGAATCTACTAGAGAATCTACTAGTAGAATCTACCTGATAGGATTGTTGTGAAAGTTAAAAGGGATGATGACTATGAAGTCCTTGGAGCCTTGCATGTGCTAAATACACATGAATTGTTTTCATTGTCAATAGTAGTTTTTGAGAGCTTCCTAAGTGCAAGGCTCTGTGCCAGGCACCTCCTCCTTCCAGATATTACACTGATTCCCCTTTTTTCTCTCCTTATTGGCTCACTCATAGTTCCATCTGAGGCATCCAGGGTGAATCATGAGGCTGGGCTTGGCCTTCAGTCACCTAGCCAGTCCCACTCAACTTTGAGCAAAGGTAAGGGGCCAGATGAATCCTGCCATCTGTTTGATACTGTAGCCACTAGTGAGATGTGGCTATTTTAGGTTAATTAAAATTAAATTAAATTAAAAATTTGTTAAACAGACATTCCTCCAAAGAAGATTTACAAATGGCCAATAAACACATAAAAAGGTTCTCAACATCAAGTCATTTTGGAGGCACAAATCAGAATCACAATGAGGTATCACTTCACACACACTCTAGGATGGCTAGAATAAAAAGATGGACAGTAACAAATGTAGGCAAAGATGTAGAAAAATTAGGTCTCTCATACATTGCTGGTGGGAATGTAAAATGTTGCAGCCACTATGGAAAACACACTGGCAATTCCTCAAAAAGTTAGAGTTTCCATACAACCAGCAATTTTGCTCTTAGGTATTAATATATACCTAAGAGAATTGAAAACATATAGTTATACAAAATCTTATACATGAGTGTTCATAGCAGCATTTCATAATAGCCAAAAGGTGGAAACAACTCCAGTGTCTGTCAAAGGATGAATGGATAAACAAAATGTGGTAGTTGCACACAATGGAATATTATTCAGCTGTAAAAGAATTTAAGTACAGATACATGAATTAACTTTACATTATGCTAAGTGAAAGAAGCCAGACACAAAAGACCACATATTGTATGATTTTTCTTATAAGAAATGGCCAGAATAGGAAAGTCTATTGAGACAGAAACTAGATTAGTGGTTACCAGGGGATAGGGGGAGAAGAGGATGGGTAGTGACTGCTAATAGGTATAGGGTTTCTTTTTGAGGTTATAAAAATGTTCTGGAATTAGTTCTCTCTGATTAAGGCATAACTTTGTGAATATACTAAAAGCCATTAGATTGCATACTTTAAAAGGATGAACTTTATGATATGTGAATTGTATCTCAATAAAAGATATTTTTAAAAGTTCAGTTCCTTAGTCACATCAGCCACATTTCAGTTGCTCAATAGCTACATGTGGCTAGCAACTACATAGTGTACAGTGCAGATTTAGAACATTTTCATCATCACAGAAAGTTCTATTAGCACTGTAAGTCTGAGCCAAAAAAAAAAAAAAGGATCATGAAGACATTATGCTTTGAAGAAATGTTATTTATGGGTAATTTTACTCTTTGTTGCCTTCCAACTGTTCCACTAGGAGTCCCCAAAACTATTTTCATTTCATTCTCAAAACAAATGCATGTGGTAGGTACTACTGTACTTACATTTTATAAATGAATTAATTGAAGCTTTACTAAGTTTTAAAAGATTTGCATAGTGAAGGCAGAGCCAAGTTTCTGACCTAGGTACTTAACCTCTATGTTACATTGTTTCCCTCTGTTGATGGTATTTGGTATTCTTACCATCCATCCTCCACTTTTACTTTGTTGCTAGCGCAATAGAGGTATTTACAGACCCCTAAATGCACAGTTCTTTTTGTGCCATAGCAGATGCTAGTCTTCCTTTCTCCTCTGCCCTTTCCCAACACTAGTGTGTGCATGTGCACAAACTTACTCCACTTACCTGAAAGCACAGTGTGGTATTTCTTCCTTCGTGAAGCTATCTTATACCCTTAGCAGCCTTCTTTCTGTGTTTCCATTTCTGTAGTTAATTTCTAAATATTCCCAAGGTTAAAAGATATTTATCCACTAAGGAAACAGTTCTGTTATACCAGGCAGTTTGGTTCACCTGGTTAAGGTTACATAATATCCCAAGATATAAGCAAGAATGCTGACTAGATTCTTGTTTGTGACACTGTGACACATTAAACCCTATTCATAGCTGCTGTGTTGGTGACTCTAGTCCAGGCCCTTAGCTTCAATTTATATATTACCTCCTTTCCACTCACAAGTGTCTTCAGTCCCCATCCTCACTGCTGTAATACTTGACTGAACTTTGCATTTCTTTGCCTCTTAATATATTTTTCTGCTTACGCTCTTTGAACTTGATGAAATACTGCCATGTTTTTATATTTTTCCATTCACAGAACTCTTAATGATAAAAAGAGTTTATTGAATTCTGAAGCTCTTTCATTGCTTTGTCTGATTCTGACATCATCTTGTTGTAACTTTACGCTAACATCAGTTTATTATCTGGTTTTGGTAGAGCATTATACTCCTGTAGCTTCTGAAGAAAGGTTCAATGGGAAGTAAGTTTTGGGCTACATGTACTAGGCAGAATACTGGTCCTCCAAAGATGTCCATGCACTAATTACTAGAATCTGTGAATATGTTTACTTTACATGGTAAAAGTATCTTTGCAGATGTGATTAAATTAAGGATTTTGAGATGGAAAGATTATCCTGGACTATTTGGGTGGGCCCAGTTTAATTACAAAGGTCCTTATAAGAGAGAAGAAGGAGGATCAAAGTCTGTAAAAGGAGACATGACAGTGGAATCAACCAGAAGTTGGAGTGGTGCACTTTGAAGATGGAGGAAAGAGGCCACAAGCTAAGGAATGCAGGGAGCCACTAGAAGCTGGGAAAGGCAAGGAAACTGATTCTGCCCTGAAGCCTCCAGAAGAAATGCAGCCAACACTTTGATTTTAGACTTCTGATCTCCAGAACTGTAAGAGAATAAATTTGTGTTGTTTTAAGTCACTAAGTTTGTAGTAATTTAGTGAATTGGGAAACTATGAATACACCATGTATAAAAATATCTTTATTATACCCTTTGCACTGATAGTTTATGTAGACATAATATAGTTATTATATCTCTAGGCCAGCCCCTGTGGCCTCAGGTACCAGGCCAGTCCCCATGGTCCCAAGCTCCAGTGGACCCCAGGACCCAGGCCCACCCCAGCAGACCCAGCCTCCAGACTCATCCTGGTGGATCCAGGTTCTAGGACCATCCCTTTGGACCCAGGACCCAGGCCTACCCCTGGCTGACTCAGACTCCAGGCCTGCCCCTGCTTACCCAGGTTCCAAGTCCACTTCCACAATCCCAGTTGCCAGTGTGGCCCCCTTGGAGCCAGGTTCCAGGTTCGTCCCAGCACCAGGCCAGTTCCTGAAGGATCAGGCTCAAGGCCCCACACAGCACTAGGTAACAACTCTTATGGACCCAGGATTCATGCTGGCCCCTTTGAACACAAGCTCCATGCCTTCTCTGTGTGCCCAGTCAATACGCCGACCCCAGTGTACCCTGGAACTAGTCTGGCTCCCATAGACCCAGGATCCAAGCCCACCCCAGCAAACTCAAGCTCTGGGCCTGCTCTAGTGGACCCAGGCTCCAGGCTAGCCTACCTGAGATCTCCAGCAGCAAACCCACCTGCCATAATTTAAGGACAGGCTGACTGGTGAAGGGCTTTCCCTGCCAAAGCCAGTCTGTAAAACCTGCAAGTGCCTACTTCTTCAAATGTGCAGATGCTAACACTAGGCCACAAAGATCATGAATAATCAGGGAAACATGACACCACCAAAGGAACAAAATGAAATACCAGTAATCAGTCATAAAGAAATGGATATCTATGAACTGACTGGTAAAGAATTTAAAATAATTATCTTAAAAGAAGACAGGAACACTCTTACACTGCTGATGGGACTACAAATTAGTGCAACCTCTGTGGAAAAGAATTTGGAGATACCTCAGAGAGCTAAAAATAGAAATACCATTCGATCCAGCAATAGCACTATTAGGCATCTACCCAAAAGAGCAAAAGACATTCTATGATAAAGACATCTGCACCTGAATGTTTATGGCAGCACAATTCACTATTGTAAGGATGTGGAAACAACCCAAGTGCCCGTCAATCCATGAGTGGATTATTAAAATTTGGTATATGTACACAATGGAATATTACTCAATCATAAGAAACAACAGTGATCTAGAACCTCTTATATTTTCCTGGATTAAACTTAAGCCCATTATCCAAAGTGAGGCACCACATGATCAAAGAATGGGTTCCACTTGTACTCGCCATCAAATTGGTACTAACTGATCAACACTAGGGTGATCACATGGCAGTAGTACTCTCCAGGGATTGGAGGGATGGGGGGTAAACCCACAACTAAAGGACACGGGGAGCATTGTAGGGGGGAAGGGCATGCCTTTAACCCTCGCTTGGATGAGGCAAAGACATAAAGTATAACCATAATGTTTGTACCCTCATAATACCCTGAAAGAAAAAAGAAAAAAAAAAGGTCAGTGAGTTACAAAAGAACACAGATAGACAACTAAACAAAATCAGGAAAACAGTACACGAACAACATGAGAAGTTCAAAAAAGAGAAACCTTTAAAAAGAGGCAAATGGAATTTCTAGAGCCGAAGAATGTAGTGACTGAACCGAAAAATTCTATAGAGAACTTCAACAGCAGACTTGATGAAATGGAAGAAAGAATTAGCTCAACAACAGGTCATTTGAAATTACCGAGTCAGAGGAACAAAAAGAAAAAAGAATAGAAAAGAGTGAGAACAGCATATAGGAGTTATGGGACACCATCAAATGAACCAATAAATGCATTATGGCTCTCTTTCCAGAAGGAGCAGAAAAAGCGAAAGGGGAAGAAAGCTTATTTAAAGAAATAACGACAGAAAATATCTCAAATCTGGAGACCTGAGTGAACATCCAGATTCATGAAGTCCAAAGAACCCCCCAATAGATTAAATATAAAGTGATGTTGGCAAGGTACAGTGGCTCATGCCTGTAATACCAGTGCTTTGGGAGGTGGGAGGTGGGAGGATTGCCTGAGGCCAGGAATTCAAGACCAGCCTGGGCAATATAGCGAGACCCTGGTCTACAAAACAATTTTTAAAAATCAGCCAGGCACGGTGGCACATGTCTGTAGTCCTAGCTACTCGGGAGGCTGAGGTGGGAGGATTGCTTGAGCCCAGGAATTCAAGGTTACAGTGAGCTATGATTGCGCCACTGCACTCCAGCCTGGGCACCAGAGTAAGGTTCTCTTTTTAAAAAAAGATCTTCACTGAGTCACATTATAATCAAATTCCCAAAAGTCAAGGAGAATTTTGAAAGCAGCAAGAGAAAAGTAACTCATCACCTACAAGGGAACCCTCCACAGGACTATCGGCAGAAACCTTCCAGGCCAGGGGAGAATAGGATGATATATTCAAAATGCTGAAAGAAAAAAAATCCTTGCCACCCACAAATACTATACCAGGAAAGGCTGTCTTTCAGAAATGAAGGTGAGAGAAAGGCTTTCCTGTGGGAGTTCCTTACCACTAGACCTACTTTACAAGAAATGCTGAAGGGAGTTCTTCAAGTTGAAACAAAAGGACTCTAACAACATGAAAACATATGCAAGTATAAAGCTCACTGTAAAATAATTACATTCATTATTACATAGTTAAATTCAGAATAATACTGTAATGATGGTGCATAAATCACTTTTAATTCAAGTATAAAAGTTAAAAGACAAAAGTATTAAAAATAACTAGTTATAATTTGTTAATGGATAAATGATATATAAAATATGTAAATTGTGACATCAATAACATAAAATATGGGGGAGGGCGAAGTTAGAGTTTTTATATGTGGTCGAAGTTCAGTTATTATCAGCTTAAAATAGACAGGTACAATTATAAGATGGTTTATGTAAGCCTCAAGGTAACCACAAAGAAAAAACCTGTAGTAGATACACAAAAGATAAAGGAATCGAAGCATACCACTACAGACAAATCATTAAATCACAAAGGAAGACAACAAAATAGGAAGAATGGAACAAAGGAACTACAAAACAGAAAACATTAAGATGTCAGTAGTGAGTCCTTGCCTATCAATATTTACTTTAAATGTAACTATTAATTTCTCCAATCAAAAGAGTGGCTCAATAGATAAAAAAAAGATTCATCTGTATGCTACCTACAAGGACTCACTTTAGCTTTAAGGACACACATGGGCTGAATGCAAAGGGTTAGAAAAAGATAGTCTTTGCAAATGGTAACCAAAAGAGATAGGGGTGGCTATACTTAGACAAAACAGACTATAAGTCAAAAGTGTCACAAGAGACAAAAGTCATTATATACTGATAAGGAGGTAAATTCATCAAGATGATATAACGATTATAAATATATATGCCCCCAACATCAGACTACCTAAATATATAAAGCAAACATTAACAAAAGTGAAGGGGGAAATAGATTGCAGTACAACAGTAGTAGCAGATTTTAATACCCCACTTTCAACAATGGACAGATCAGACAGAAAATCAATAAGGAAATAGCAGACTTGTACTGCACTGTAGACCAAATGGATCTAAGAGTCATCTATAAAATATCTGATCCATCAGCAGCAGAATGCACATTTTTTTCAAAATGCACATGGAACATTCCCCAGGATAGATCATATGTTAGGCTACAAAACAAGTCTTGACAAATTTAAGAAGATTGTGACTGCATCAAGTATCTGTTTGAACCACAGTGATATGACTCTAAAAATCAATGAGAAAAATTGGAAAATTCACAAATATGAGGCAAGTAAACAACACACTCCTAAACAACCAATGGATCAAAGAAGAAATCAAAAGAGAAATAAAAAATTTATGAGACAAATGAAAATGGAAGCACAACATTCCAAAACTTATGGGATGCGGCAAGAACAGTTCTAAGATGGGAATTTATAGTGATAAATACCAATACATTAAGGAAAAAGGAAAGATCTCTGACCGGGCACGGTGGTTCACACCTGTAATCCTAGCACTCTGGGAGGCTGAGGCGGGTGGATCGCTCAAGGTCAGGAGTTCGAGACCAGCCTGAGCAAGAGCGAGACCCCGTCTCTACTAAAAATAGAAATTAGCTGGACAACTAAATATATATATATATATATATAGAAAAAATTAGCCGGACATGGTGGCACATGCCTGTAGTCCCAGCTACTTGGGAGGCTGAGGCAGGAGGATTGCTTGAGCCCAGGAGTTTGAGGTTGCTGTGAGCTAGGCTGACGCCATGGCACTCACTCTAGCCCGGGCAACAATGCGAGACTCTGTCTCAAAAAAAAAAAAAAAAAAAAAGAAAGATATCAAACAACTTAACTTTACACCTTGAGGAACTAGAAAAAGAAGAACAAACTAAACCCAAAGTCAGTAAAAGGAAGAAAATAATAAAGATCAGAGCAGAAATAAGTGAAATAGAGACCAGAAAAACAATAGAAAAGATCAACAGAACTAAGAGTTGGCTTTTGAAAAGATGAATAACATTGACATACCTTTAGCTAGACTAAGTAAGAAAAAAGAAGACTCAAAATTTTAAGTGAAAGAGGGGACATTACAACTTAGAGAAATACAGAGGACAATAAGACAACTATGAACAACTATATACTAACAAATTGGATAGCCTGGAAGAAATCGGTAAATTCCTAAAAATAATATCTATCAAGACTGGGTCATGAAGAAACAGAAAATCTGAACAGACGAATAATGAGTAAGGAGATTGAATTAGTAATCAAAAACTTCCCAAAAAAGAACAGCCCAGGACCTGGGCTTCACCGGCGAATTCTGTCAAACATTTAAAGAAGAATTAATGCCAATCCTTTTAAAACTCTGCCAAAAAATTGAAGAGAGGGGAACAGTTCCAAACTCATTTTATGAGGCCAACATTATTACCCTGATGCTAAAGCTAGACAAGGACACTACCAGAAAAGAAAATTATAGGCCAATATCCTTGATGGACCTACATGTAAAAATCCTCAATAAAGTACTAGCAAATTGAATTCAACAGCATATCAAAAGAATCATACATGCTTCATACAACAAATGTGATATATCTGAAGGGACTCTTTTCTCTAGGGTTGGTTTTTTCTCAGATGTCACTACCTCTTAGTATACAGAAAGCTCAAAATGTTACTGTGTGGCCTGGACCAAATAAATTCGCCTTTGTGGTCTTTAGTTTTTTTCAATGGGAAAATGAGGGGGGGCGGCTCCAATAATTTCTAAAGTCCCCTTGAGCTCTAAAATTAGTGATTCTATAATTTTTAAATGTTTAATTCATTAAATGGTATTACCTTTTCCCCTTTGATACCTGTGAAATTCACTTTAAAAATTATCACTTCATTTACTTTGTAATAAATTTCCGACAGCATGAATGGGAAAAAGAAAAGCCTCATACACCATGATCAAATAGAATTTATCCCTGGGATGCAAGGATGGTTCAACATATGCAAATCAATAAATGTGATATATCACATTAATAAAGTGCAAAAACTGTACGATCATCTCAGTAGATGCAGAAAATACATTTGACAAAATTCAGTATCCTTTAGTGATAAAAAAAAAAAGCTCTCAACACATTAGGTGTAGAAGGAATGTACCTCAACACAATAAAGGCCATATATGACAGGCCTACAGCTAACATCATACTCGATATTGAAAAGCCAAAAGCTTTTCCTTTAAGATCAGGAACAAAACAGGGATACCCACTCTCACCACTTCTATCCAACACAGCACTGAAAGTCCTAGCCAGAATATGCAAGAAAAAGAAATAAAAGACATCCAAATCAGGAAGGAATAAATAAAATTTTCTCTTGTTTGTAGATGACATGATCTTATATATAGAAAATCCTTAAAGACTACCCTGCCAAAAAAAAAACCCATTAGAACTAATAAGCAAATGCAGTAAAGAGGCAGGATACAAAATCAACCTGCAAAAATCAGTAGTGTTTCTATACACTAACAATGAACTATCTGGAAAAGAAGTCAAGAACAGTCCCATTATAATAGTATCAAACATATACAGTTCATTTCTAAGAGTTTTTTTATTGTTGTTCTCTGTTCCTTTTATACAGCTTCATGACTTTGTTTCTTGGGTTCTATGTCTAATGTCCTCAAAGAGAAAGAGAGGGAAATTGTAATTATTTTGAAATTTTCTTTTCTCTATATTACCTGTTTTCTCTAATTTTCTTTTCTGCTGTTTGTTGGTTTTGATACCTGTCTTTCATATTCGAGGTATTTCTCAAGCACCTTTAGCTTTTATTTCTATTAAGGAAAAGTTGATTGGAAACTTCATGAGCAGGGCTTGTTGAGTGATGGGCCTCACTGTGGTGTGATTGGGGGAAAACCTGGGTATTTATGAGGAACCTCTTAACTATCAGTTCTTTGTTCTTAAGCCAATCAGTTTTTCTAAGTGGGATTTCTTTAATCTTCTGTGGGAGGAAGTTTGGGAGTAATAAGCTTGCATCTACTATTCAGAGCCCAGTCTGGAAAGTGCTAGATCTTTCATCATTGGCTGCACAGAGTTTTACTTAACCCTTATTTTCAGTAAGGCATCCCATTTTGTTCTCAGTTATAGCTGGCATTCCTGAGTTCAGGGATTCTTTGATTCAACCTCTCCAGGAGTAACTTAAGATCTCTGCTGTATGGAGAAGAGGCAGTTGCAGGATGCTCTGGTTAGGGAGAAAGAATCCAATAGTCTTACTTCTCTTCTAAAGGATTTTTCGGTCCCCACTCCACACAGACACCTTTTTTAAAAAAATTTTGTTTCTTTCAAGTGTGCCCATAAGCTGCAAAGGAAGAGCTTTTACCTTCTGCTCTTCCAGGTCCCTCAAGAATGAACTAGCTTACTTGCTTCAGTTTAGATTCCCCCACTGCAGGTCCTTGGTACTAAGAAAGATACAGCCAAGTCAGTTACCTCTTTTCCAAATGCTTTTCATTTTATTGTGGACATCTCTCCTTTGTTGTCATATTCTCCCCCACTCTCTTGATCTTCTTGGTTTATATCTTTTCTAATTCTTCACTCTAATGGTTTGTAGAGGGAGTTAGATAAATGCTTGTATTCAATCAACTATGTTTAAACAAAAGCTCCTCCCTCCCTTTAGACCCTCGCTTTTTCTTGGACTTCTATTTCTTGGACTCTGCTTCCAACCATTAGAATATGAGCTTCTCAAGGGCAGGAACCAGGGTTTTTATATCTCTAGCACATGTATAATGTTTGGAGTATAGTAGGGATTATTAAATAAATGAACATCTTTTTATTTTCAACTAGAGATTTCTCTGACTTGAAAAATAATTTCAAATAAAACAGTGAAGTTTTTCTGATAGATAAGTTGGCAAGCTCTCCTCTTCCGTTGATTCATTCTTATTTTTTACCCACAGTGTATTTCATGCAGGAAAAGATCTTTCTTGGTTTCTTCATTAGTAAAGTAACTTTCATAGCTATTCAAATTAATGTGCGAAATAAAAGTAAATTGGGCATTTTTCTAGCACTAAGTTGTTGAGATTCTAGAAAGGTATTTTCATGCGTTTTAGATACTATGTCTACCTTTTCCTTTCTAATGTTCCTGGTATGTACACTATTCTGCCTAGCATAAGACAGAAAGCAATAGAGAGAGAGTAGGTAGGATATACCATTTCAAAGATTTACTGATTCTACTTAGAAACAAAATCTAAATGAAGACCAATATACTGTGCATAAATTAGATAACTCACATATACTATTAGGGATCCTACTTAAAGTAAGTACTGATAGAAACCTTGTCATTAGTTTGCCTTAAGTGCCAGGCATTTTCTTGCAGCTTAATTGCCTGGGAGGTATTCATTCTGAGCACCACCATTCCCTCCCCTTTGTCTGTCTACACTGGGTTCCTTACTCAATTCCCCACTGAATTCTGAATGACTTTGAACATGGAATTTTGCTGGGTCTTCTTTTTACCCCACTTCTCTACCCACCCCACCCCTGACCTTCACTAATTTGCATTGTATTTTTCTTATATGTTTGTCTGATGATCCATTCATTTATTCAACAAATACTTATTGAGTGGCTCTTTGCCATAGTTTACTCATCTTCTCTCACATTGTTAGATATTTGGGTCCTTTCTTATTGGATTCTCTCTTTTCTGTGAGCTCCATGAGGCCCTGGGCCATGTTTCTGTTACTGCTGTACCCTAGTGCTTGGCACATGCTAGGCCTTGAGTCATTGCTTACTGAAAGAATAAATAGATGAGTGGCTACAATTTTTTTAAATTATGAAGAACAAAAATTAGTAATCTCACCATATGTTATCAATATTTTGCTGTATTATCTTACAGTTTTTTTCTGTTCTTCAGATTCGATAATCTCTATTTTAATGTAGCTTCAAGATTGTTGATTTTTTTCTTCTGTTAGCTTAAGCTTGCTAGTGAATTTCCCATTTTAGTTATACTTTTCCACTCCACAATTTCTATACAATTCTTTGTTAGAATTGTTTCTCTTTCTTGATATTCTCTATTTGATGAGGCATTATCATCATAGTTTTTAAAAAAATTCTTTAAGCATGGTTTCCTTTAGTGCTTTGAACATACTTATAATAGTGAATTTGAAGTCTTTACTAAGTCCAACAGGTGGGCCCCCTCAGGGACAGTTTCTATTGACTGCTTTTTTTCTTCTATATGGGCCATCTTTTGCCACTTTTTTGCTTACCTTTTAATTTTTTTGTTAATAACTGAACATTTTAGATAATATAGCAACTCTTGATTCTTATCCCCCCCAGAGGTGGTTATTATTGGTTTTTTCTTTGGTTTCTCTATTGTTTAGTGACTTGCCTGGACTAATTCTGCAGAGTCTGTCTTTCCTGTATTGTGTGGCCACTGAAATCTCTGCTAGGGTTTTTTGTTTGTTTGTTTGTTTGATTTTTCTAAATTCTTGTTTTTATTTTTAAGCCTGGCTTCTTAGGGGTTTCCCCTCGGTCAGCATAGCTTAGTGGTCAGCTGACGATTGGCCAGTTTGCCTTGAACACTTGGAGCCAGTAAGCCTTCCATCTTTGCTGAGGGACTCTGTGTGTGGGTTGGGGTATACATTCAAAGTTCAGGCAGTTTAAAAGTCTGCCTTGGTTTTCACTTTCTGCTTGTGCAAGGCCTGACAGTCAGCCAGGAGCAGTAGATAACTGGGACCCTCTCTAGTTTCTCTTAAGTATGTATGCAGCCCTGTGCCTGGGCACAACCTTCCAGAACCCCCAAAAGATGTCAGAGCTTAAAGCTCTCTATGGCTGTCTCATTCCCCATATCTCCCTTTTACCTTTGGCTAATGTCTTATTTGCCCCAACCTGTATTGCTGGCTTAAGCAGCTATGATGGTTGATTGTTTGCTAATGTTGCTATTGTTTTCAACGATGCCCCTGGCGATGGGGCTTTCTCTTGGAGCTGCACATCAAGTCAGCTCCCTTCAATGGCAATGTCCACAAAGCTACAAGGCCACAGAATTGTGCTGAAAGCAGCCCCAAGCTAAAATGCCACAGACTCTGCTGGTCTTACCTGAATTCATTAATAGCTGAGGTCCTCACTCTGCCATTCCAGAAGTCCTACCCCACCCCTAGGTTGTCAATGTATTTTTTATAGCCATTTATAGTTTTATAGCTTTTCATTTGGTGTATTTTCTCATGTCCTTGATAATTCATTATAAATAATTTCTAATGGCCATGTGTCATCTCATCATTTGAATGTCTCATAATTTATTTGGTGATTCCCCTATTGTTGGACTTCAGATAATTACTTGTGTAATTTGTCCGCCTTTCCCAATAGGTTCTAAAATCATTGAGGCCTGGGACTATTTTGTCTACTACTTCGATTGATTTCTAGGAAGGTTCTAGCAAAATATTTTATTTCAGCAGCAAACATATCCCTGTCTGTTACATTGTACATTTGGCAACACTGAATGTGCTAATTACTTACCTTTTATTGACCTTATTGGCAAAAATGTTATCTCATTGAACTATTTTGTGTCTTTTTGATAGCCAATGAAAGAATTCATTTTCATCATGGTTAATGTTTTATATTCCTCCTATAAATTGGCCATTTGTTTTTTTCTCCCATTTTCCTCTTAGTTGCCTGGTGTTTTTCTTGCTAAATGATGTAAACTTTATATATCAAAGATATTAATCTATTATCGTTGTCTTTCACATATTTTTCAAATTTTTAATTTTTTTCCTGATGAATTTGGTTATGTGGAAACTAAAAATCATAGAGAAAAAGCCTCTTTATTTGATGTGATTGGATCTGATAGCTTATCTGTTAAAGAGGGAGGGGTATCCCAAAACTTTTATATGTATATCCCTTCCACATTTTAACTTAAACCCTCAAAATATACATTAGGTAGCTAATCCTTTGCTTTTGGGCCACCCTTTACTTTGTATGAGTCTAATTGATGAGAAATCTGGTATTTATTTCTTTTATACATGTCATCCAAAATACATCAACAGTGATTTCCAGTTTTGATTTATTTAAAGTGAATTAATAACTTAATGAGCAGTATTCTGAGTGCAGAATCCTTTCAGGTATTTTACAGGTTCCCCCCACCAAGTCTTTTGCAGTTTTGTCACCCACATTTAATTTAGCATCACCTTTATCAAGTCTGTACAGCCAGTTCCTCTCTTTTTGCACTTACATTCGACTGCTGTAACATATATGTAATATATAATTAAGAATTATAGTAACACCTACACAACTAGCATAAAAAGGAATGCATTTGGGAACAAACATAAATAACTCTTGGTAAGTAGACAACTTAATTTGTGGGCCTCATGAGCAGGTGTATTACACTGTAGCCTGTCAGCATTGAGCAGTCAGCATGCTTGTGGGCATTCATTAGTTTCTGCAGAGGGCCTGGAGAATGGAAGAGTCTGTGAAATTTGTTAAGTGGAGGTTGATTAAGAGTACTTCTACCATAGTCAAAATCTTATCAATCTTTTCCTTGTTATTTCTGTGATTGTTTTCATGCTTACAAAGTCCTTCCCAAATGGAAGTCATATGAAAATTCATCTACATTTTTCTCTTTTCTTTGATTTCTTACATTTAACTCTTTGATTTGTCTGAAATTTACTTTGTTTTTTTCATGTAGAGTAAGGATGTAAGGATCTAAATAGATTTTCCACCTTCAAATAATGTGCCAGTTTTTTTTTTTTCTTTTCAATATAGCAAGTGCTTTCTTCAAAGGGACAGATCAGAACTGGCATTTCCAGTTCTCAACAATTAGAACTGGGTTGACTGGGCATGGGTCTTGGGAGTGGAAGGTCAGTGCGGTCCTGGGGGTTGGGGCAGGGCAATGTAGAGTATAGTCTGTAATTTTACACACACAAACACACACACACAGAGCGAGAGAGAAAGAAGAAAAAGAGAACTGGGAAATTGGGTAATAACAGAGCTGGTAAGAAGTGGGTATTTCTCAAGGAACCCTTTTTAGAATGCAGGCCCTTCCCCAAATGGAAATTTAAAGGGGTATCTTGGCTCTATTTGGATGATAGTGAAGTAAAGTAGTTTATTAAGAAGTTTAATGGACATAAACAGTTAATAAACTACTGTTTATTAATAAAGGATATACCAACACGGAAGTAATTAAGGAAAGTTCTACAAAACGATCAAACTTGAAAGCATGTTTTTCCCTCCTAAATTTTACTAGTTTCTGCTGGGAAATTCTTTAAGATAATTTCTTAGTCCTTTGAATTACGGTGTTTTTCATTGAAATCTTTCTCTGGAATAAATCGACTTCTCTCAGTGCAATTATCGCTTTTTCCTGGACCATAGCATTAGGTCAATTAGTGAAATATTGGATATAATACTGTTTAAGGCTGTGAACGGCCTCCAAGTATTGTATGAAAAATATGGGATTAATATTAAGGAGCCGCTATAAAGCAGATATTACAAGTGGAAAATTTTATTATACGGTGGCATTTACGCTGGTTTTAAGTTTTAAAATGTTTTATCTTTAAATGACCACTGTATAAATTTTACTTTCAAAATATTATTGTTTAGTGTTGTTAGGTTCTATTTAATCTTCCCAACATTTATTTGTATTATGAGTCACTTCAAAGTGACTCACCAGCATTGTATTAAAACAAACACAACAACCAACCAACATGGGAGATTTGTTTCAGGTGAGTACCTTATCAAAGTTATTTTCTTCTCTTGCTCTAGATAGTACTAATTCCAAGCCCTTTTTCCCCCTCCCACTTTTAGGTTGTTTGGGATTCTTGCTAGAAAGCATAGGCAGAGCACATACAGCCAGTGTCCCCAAGTTTTTCAGACCATTTAGAGCTATCTGTGGCTGCTGTGTAGTCTAAAACTTCAGATGGCTTTATGATCTATTGGCAGATGGTTAAATTGGGATCCCTGTGTCAGGGTTTTCTTTTATTTTTTTATTCCATAATAGAAGAGAAAATGAAATGGAGAAAAAAGACGTTGAAGGTTGTGATATTTTCTGCGAATTCAAGAAGTATTGACATTTCTCAGATAGAAAAATATGACTGTAGAGGATATTGTTACTGCTTTGGTTTATTTTCTTGAGAGTCACATTTCTTCCCTTGGAATTAGCTGAAGAAAAGTGGTATTTGTAATGGATTGATGGTTTCAGTAGATATAATTTTGTTGGTGCCTTCAGAGGTGTGGCTTAAAGTAAAGAGGATATCACTGCCTTCTATAGGTCTCAAAAAGAGTGTCGTTAAGCTTTTAATTCAGTATTAGCTGAGCCTGTGTTGCCTGATACATTAAAATAAAGTCTTATGATTTACTGAAAAAGATAAAATTGGCCCTGATCTTGACCACTCACTTCTACCTATAAACAGTGTATTGCTTACTGACCGTTTTTTAATCTGATTCCTCAGCTTGATACATAAGTTTTTACATTTCACTGTAAGTCTAGCACATGCCTAGAATATTTAAGTACATTTATTTTGGAAATGTAGAGATGTAGCATACCCAGTTTTATTTGCTCAGGTAGCAAATAAAGACTTCAGAAATATTAAATATTTGAGTATTTGGTTAGGAATTTGACATTGTATAAAAATATATCTATATCTATGTATGGACTCAGCTAGCCTACAAGAAAGGTAAATGCCTCCTGTTCAGAAGCCAGGAGGGAAAGCTTATGAGAATCTAGTTTTGGGTGTACCAGTAATGAAGAACTTGCCCTCCGATTTCTCTTCCATGTGGCTGATCTTGAAGATCATGCAGTATTTCGTTTTTATGTTTTGATACAGCTTAATTTTTGACCACTTTTTCCAGAAGTGGTTACTTCCAGTAAGGCAAAATTTACTGTCATTTATTAGGTACTTGTATACAGAGAAATTTGTACAGGAGAATGTGCAATGTATTTTGAAACTTCTGTTTTAGCTTGTATGACTCTCTGAATAAGCCCAGATGGTGGCCGTTGTGGATAGTAAGTAATAGCAAGGAAGAAAGCTGTTGATATCACAGCTTCTAGCACATGTCTCCTGATTGTGGATGTATATGTCGGATGTCAAAGGTGTGCTACAGCATACCTATTATGTAGAGTGGCTGTTAGAAAGTTACTGAGGCTTTTCCATCCACATCAGCCATCTAGGAGGATTGATCAGACAGCATGATATATCTAGTGCCTTTTATCTCTGGCAAGTGGCTAAGTTTTTGAAAGAAGCTTTTATCTTATCTAGCCAGAATGTTTTGATTTTAACTTGAAATCTCCTAACTCTTCTTGTATGTCCTTATTTGTTTATTTTTTAAACTAAGGTCCTTTAGCATTTTGACACATTAATTTATAGCACCTGTAGAGTAATCAGTTGTGCCATCCGAATATATGCTTTTTATTTTCTGTAGTTGGGATCTGTGTTATATGTTCAATGTGTAAAGTATTCCAAAAGCTATCTAAGCAAGCTTGACCTTGGAGTTGTCTTTGTAACTTGTTTTACATTGCTGCTATTTCCTTCCTAAAGCCGATTCAGTTTCCAAGCTTCTTTAAATTACATTTCTAGATTTTCCAAGTGGTTCTGAAGTGTTGAAAGGAAATTGAAGTAAGCTTTGGAAATGTTAATAAACTTCAGCTGGAAGTATGTATGGCAGCACCTGTTTTAAAGCCACCGATACTGAAATTTTAATTGAGTGTATTTTTTATATTACCCAAACTTCTCTATGCATTGATACTTCAATTATATTTTTATCCTGTGTACTGAAACTTGGATCTGAAGGGTTACTTTACTGTTCTCCTTGAGGTTAGAGGTCCTATTTTACTATTGTAACAGTAACAGATCATAATGTTTGGTAGGCAATCAAATATTTGCTGCTTTAATTAAACTTGCCTAGTTATTTTTTATCTTGTAAATTTCAGTCTGTAGAGCTGAAGAGATTTCTTCCCTTTTCTTTGAATTAAAAACACATTATGTATATTTCCCTTCACTATATATAATAAAACTACTTTTTCTTTTTTTCCTTTTGGAAAATTAAACCAATACCCAATTCTTCCACGAGTTCTAGTGTTATTTCTGTCTGGTGAAGTTAAAGCAGTAGAGACAATTAGAATTGACTCTTGATCTTTTTGTGCTTGTCCCACCTTGGCCCATTATTTCTTTGGTGCAAAATCAGAAGAATGAATGAACTAGTAGAGGTCTCTATACCACTACACAAGACAATATAACCGTGTTCTTGAAATGAATTTAATTTTAGATGTTAAATATTCCTAATGGGTAGCAAATTATTTGTGCTGGTTGTGAAGAATAAATTACACATTATAGATTTATTAATAATTTATGTGTTCATATTAATTTAAGGTTCAGGTTTTTTTGTATATGATGTTCACATCAACTGTATGAGGTAAGTAGGTTTTTCTATTTTTTCCATCTCGTAAATGAAGAAACAGGTTTTTTTGAGAAAAATATGTCTGGTCCAAAGTTGTAGAATTAGATTATATAAATAGATCTGAGTTAATACATGTAGAAATCTTTACTTGACATATTTTCTCCATTTTAAGGTATATAATTTTGTCTTAGAATCCTAGAGTTGAGAAAAACTGAAGTTTATACAAATGGACAATAGATTCTACATTGGGTGTCAGGTCAATATCAGTTGTAGCTATTGAGATATTTTTGTTGGCATATTTCCAATTTAATGGAAAAGAGCGCCATGATTGGTTACCCGTGCCTGAAGTGGACACGAGGCAACCTGTGGATGACACATATGTGGCAGTCAGACTAAGTAAACCTGATATAGCTTTTTTGTAAGTACCTAATATAGCTTTTTACAGATTCTATTTTGTCTAATATAAATTTGGAATAAATTTGGAAACTCAGTTAGTTATAGGATTCTGTATGTATCAGTTAGGAATTGAATTTTGCTGTGTGGAACAAACAGAAAACCCAAATAATAGTGGCCTAAATAAATTTGAATTCATTTTTCTCTTGTGAAAGGAAAATTCCTAAATTAAGCATTCCAGGGATGGTAGGGTGCCTCCAAGATATCATGAGAGCCCTAGGTGCCTTCTGGCCTTCTTCCCAGCCATCTTATTGTGCGCTGCTAGTTATAAGGTAGCTCTCAGGAGGCTCCAATCATTCTATTTGTGTTCCAGGCAGGCTGGAAGATGAGGAGGAGCAAAATGGTGCCTGCCAGCTGAGTAAGATCTCTTTAAAGAGCTTTCCTCTAAACCACATGCAGTGAAGTATGCGTTTATTTCATTGGCTAAACTATAATATTATCACATGAATACCTCATCTACCACAAAGCTGGGAAATGTATTTTTACTGGAGCACATTGGAACCCAACAACATTGGACTTCTGATAGCAAGAAAGAAGGGGAAAATGAATACTGAGTGGATGATTATTAATCTTAGCTACAGTATACCTCTTTAGCTATCTAGTCCTTATTCAGTCATCTTCCCATACAAAGAACATATTCACCCCTTCCTTAATGGAAATACCTCCAAAGTCTTATCTAGTTATTGTATCCTGTTTTTAAGTCCTTGATTTCTTGGTGATATACGTCCTCTTCATTAGGCCTAGTATGGCTTCTTGTGGTCTGGTGTCCCATAAACTGCCCCCTCCCCCATTGTTACATAGGTAGAAAAAGAATAGGATAACTATAGTAAAAGTTCCCACCTGAAAAAGGGAGAGAGTAGGAAATGTAGCAGTTAGCAAATCCTACCAGGCAGGAAAAGCAAAGACTCCCTGTCCTGGCTTCTTTGATTTGGCAGCCCCTGGTTCTTCTCTCTAGGGATATTTCTTTTGCCAAAGAAAGAAATTTGTGAGTGGAGCCCCAACATCCTTGAAGAGCTTTATGATTAGTCAGAAATTAACAATGGGAACTGCTGCCACTGATTGGGAAACCTAAATACAATGGGGATAATTGGATCCCAGGATGGCAGGAGTTAAGTTAGCAACACTTACTTGCCAAAGGCAGGGTAGACATGGTTACCAAAATGGACAGCAGAGTCAAAACAGCAGTCAGAATAGTGTAATACAGAGGGATTTCCTTTGCTGTAGAGCAAGCCCCTGACTGTTCTCCAGAGATTCTTTATCATCCATCATTCTCCATGGCCCCATTAGAAGTGCTCATTGGGGAGCATAATTTTCTTGAGGACTGCACAGCTTTCATAGCTAAATGTATTATTGGTTGGGGTTTGGAACCATGAATTATTTTAGAAATTTAATAGTTGCTGGCTGCTGCAGGGCAGTTTTGGGTTTCTATGACAATATAGTTCCCTGAAAAACATATAGATTTTTAAAAAATCTTTTTGCTTTTAGTAAGCTGCATGGGGTAAAAGCCACATCTAGACATACTTTCTGCTCTGCTCTTTTCTTTTAGCTTTTAAATTAATAGCCAGGTGCCTTGAGGTAGGCGACACCCTTAATCTGATTTTTGCTGGCTAGCTTTCTTCCTTGTCCTGAAGAGAACTCTGAAAACAGCTTGGAGCTGTGGTCTCATCTCCTGCTAAGGCAGCTACTTCTCTGAGTTACTGCTTATAATCACCACATTTTGAGGGTACAGAGACTGTTGATATTTGTAGTTCTCTAAATCTTCAAATTATGTGACTCTCAGTTAATTTAGATTGAAGGCAGCAGGCATAGGAAGGCTAGCTTTAGTCTGATTTGGTGTCTCGTAGGACTGGGCTCAAACACTGAAAAAGGAAACCATCATACATCCATATCCTGAAAATTTCCTACGTTTCCTCTAGCCTCATTTTGCATACGGTATGTTTGCCACCTAACAGATGTTAGGTAAAACTTGTCACCACCTAATAATAGTAACCAACTTTAAGAGTCACAGGTTATGAATGGGTTAGAGACTGGTAACATTAGTTCTTAAGACTAACTTTCCTTAAAGTCTTTCCTTTTCCTCGATACAGGTATCTTCTAAGCATTAATGGGCAGCTTGGGTGCATTCACTTTTTAGACTCATAAACTGGGAGAAATTAAGACTGGGGGGAGTGATTTTCCTAAGGACAGGAACATTTGGTAAAAGACAAGGAAAAAGTATAAGAGAAGAAATATGTGGATGTAATTACCAAGAAGGGAGTTAATCGGTGATGGATAAATGGTCAAGAAAAAATGGACGGTGTGGTATCTCTGTGATCCTTTTAAGGTGGAATAGATATTGTGTTTACCCAGAGTCTTGGTTCCTGTCCACAGCGCGAGGAACCATGGTAAAGAAGAAAGTGAACCTGTGATTAGTAGTTTATATGTTCTTCAGTGTTAGAACCTATTGGATGGTGTCTAATAATTTTTTCCTCTAAATGAAAAGTAAATTCTTTTGTGGCTGCTTTCTCTAATACTTACCTTGTATATTCTTAAATTTACCTTTATGTAAATATGTTCAATCAATTCATGTAAGACTTAAACTTCATATGCTCTACCTTTTTTCAGTGTCCTATACTGAGAGTTAGTCTCAAAAGACAAGTTCTTGTGTGCTCTTTAACTTAGGATATTGTAGTGTGGCGACTTCTCTACTTTGCTGGTTTTCTCTGATTAGGTTTCTTTAAGGTATTCCTTTTGTTTTTAATGTTTAAAAATTAACATGTCAAAGGAGAGAATAAATAGTACATGGCCTTTATTAGAATTTCATTTTCCATAAACTTTCAAATACCTTCATATCCTATGAGATATGAATGGAAGAGTCATCAAACAGTAAACATTTGAACACCAACTGTCAGCAATAAGACATTAGGCTTAATAGTAGTAAATAATAGTTTTTACTGAACACTTATTAAATAGGCACAATGATAAACATTTTACATACATTCATTTAATCTTCACAACAATCCCAAGAGGTAAGCGATATTATCCTCACTTTATGGATATATGTAAACTGAGGCTCGGAGGAGTGTAAGCCACTTGCCCAGGGTCACCAGGCTCTTTGAGTGGTAAAGCTGGGAGTCTAAGGAAGTTCGTGAAGTCTGAACTGTTCAGCTACCTTGCTGTAATTATATATAGTCCCTGCCATTTGGGAACTCAGTTTAATAGGGGAAGTAATAAATTGAATTATTTCACTTTCTTAGTTTGACCATAGTTGTTATGATCATTTTATGATGTCTATAAACATAAGTTGCATAGATGAAGCAGCTTTGGCATGCCAAGTTAGAATATCATTTTTGAAGTAGTGAACTGAATTGGTGTATCAAGTGCCCC
>RJWJ010024127.1:0-25129 GCA_004363605.1 Indri indri
GGAAAAGAGAGACGAGTAGCAGGGGTGGATTGCTTTTTTTTTTTTTTCCTCTTTGCAGCCAGTGACGTGAGCTGTGCCTGGAACAATCAGACTCGCTGCAAACAGGGTAGTTGAAGATGCTGGGGGAAGCAGCCCGGTGCTTCTCAAGCTAACGCGGATCGCGGCGCTCAGGAGCTGCTCAGGCACGACCCGACAGAGTTCCTCCAGCATTAGAGCCTTGTAACGGTTGGAAAGTGCCTTTTGATTTCTCCAAAACCCCTTCCCTAGTTGACCTTCAAAATGATTGGCGTGAATAGTGTTCAGAGTGCCAGCAAGGTACGGGTGAGGACCTCAGGTTCCGTGAAATACTCCCGGGAGGATTCTATCCGGCGGCAGTCCCACAGGTCAAAGTCTATGAAAATTTCCAACTCCTCAGAGTTTTCTGCTAAGGAGACTAAGGTAAAGAAACACCCTGCTAAAACCTTCTTGACAATTGTGTGGTAGGATAACAGAATCGGATACAGTCTTTGCCAGTGTCTGATGTGCAGTGACAGTCTGCGAAAGTAACAAGGAGCATAAAATGGCTCTAAGCTGATCAGGTGCGAGCAGGTGAAAAGGGGACGGTACCCGAACTCCGGATGCAAAGATTGCTGTGGCGTGGGTCAGTTTTGTTAAGAGCCAGTTTGTGGAAGAGAAGGATCGGAGCGATGCTTAAAATGAGATGGTGTGGGAAACTGGTGGTTGGCACGTTGATCTTGTTTTTAGTCTCAGAAAGGTTGCCTTGACAAATGATTTGTCAGTGCCGTGTATTTTTAGAACATCAGGAATATAGAGATCGCGTATGATTTTTATCTTTCAGTGAGTTCCTTTTGCTTTACCTCCTCGGGTCACCCTCTGTCCCCCGAGATGGAGAGCTGATGCACAGTAGTGACCCGGTCCTGTTATACTACATTCTTGTCATGTTTAGCGTCGTTAACCCCAGCTGTGTGTGATTAGGAGAAATTTCTTCTTTCATGTTCCTTCCACATACATGTGCTGATGCTGTGCTGCCATTAAACCACTTGTGTTTCTGTGGCTGTCTTGAAGATAATATAATCTTTGTTCGTGCGAAATGGGAAGGGAGTGATTACGTAGTGAAGTGGGCATTTACTACATGCAACATATTCTTGAGCTCCTGCCCACCACCATCTGTGTGAGCAGGGTACTCAGAAAGACTCCCACTCCACAGGTTTAAAAATGGAATAATAGAATCATAGGATCACAGAACTCGAGGGCTGGAGATGCAGATGATTAGGACGGAGATTCACAGGCTTGATTATGTGCAGGGAAAGCTTAGGAGGTGGGTCCCCGTGTCATTTCAGTCTTCCCAGGGTTATATCCGGACCCAGTGACAGCGACATCAGGTTTCCACCCTCCCATGTCTCGCCACTGCCCTCCTCTCCTGCGCCCTCCCGGTTCCCTTCTGTGACACTACATTATTGAAAGACTTTGGTAATAATAGGTTCCCCTAAAAATATGGCAGGGGACAGGTGGCGAAATACCTTAGTGTGACTTTAAGAAATATGTTGGCTTCCTTATCCACCCCCTTAGATTATGACATAGTGGCGTCTAACCCCATCAGTCACGAGCAAATTGGCTCCAGTAAATCTTCAGAGGTGGCTTTTTGCTCCTCAGATTTTTTTTTTTAGAGGCTTCAGCTGTAGGGAGAAACATGTGTCTTCAAAGTCCTTTAATGTTACCCGGATGGGGATGTGTTGCTTTCTACTGAAACTGTGATGAGACCTCCTGTGGTGTGATGACTACAGTCTCCTGCTGAGATAGACTCAAATGGTTTCCTACATTGTTAAATAAAATGTATGTTGGCATGTATGTGATTCTCAACATGGCTATGAAAGTGGCTTCTGTAAAGAGCACTGAGTCATCTCTAGATTTTGTTTTATATGTTTAATGTATACTCACAGTGCGCAGTTAGAGCCTGTGGCAGATTAAGAGGTCTTCACATTAACACCGTTGTAGACCTACCACCTATCCTGATGATAACTTAAGTATTGTGATATTAGTGGGTTCACCCAGAGTTGTGGTTGTGTAGTGTAATGTTGGAATCTAGCATAGATGCCAAATGAAAAGATTCTCTGCTGTCTCCTATGTTTGTCACACAGTACAGATACTTTTATCTGATATGTGTCTATGCTAGAGAAGGCCAAGCACTTTACTTTCGGAATATTGCAAACATTTCAAGGAGTTAACAATATAAAAGACCCCTGGTAGAATTATAGTCAGTGGGCCATCACACAATACTTCAGAGAGTACAGCCAGTTTTTTAAAAAATTATTAGATGTCTAATCTGATGACAGGAAGAAATTTCACACCCCCCACCTCTCTCCACCCCTTCACCTCCTCCACCATTAACTAGTAATGGTACTGGGTAAAGTACCATTAATTCATGGTATGCTCCTGGAATTTAATTTTATCTCTCTGGAACTCTGTCTGGCTCTTTCTAAAACAGGCGTTACAGTCATCTCTCCTTGGCAGAGAGTCGGGATTAGAACATGTTTCGTATTCTTTGAAAACTTTCGTCTTTGATCTTTCTAACTTGTTCTGTGGGCCATTAAATACATAATGGTTTATTTAAATGTCAATTCATTCGTAGTCCTCACTTTTTATCCTATTTATTCATCTTTGTTTCATCTGAAGAAAGTGTTATAGGGCTTCTGAAAGGATTAGATAGTCTTTGCCTTTGATTTCAGTGAAATCTCTTAAAAGCTTTCCTTGATCTAATCATTTTAAATTAGGAAAATTGAATTTTCTAATCCTTTGTGGTTCATATTGACATAGTCTGAAGAATAGTATTTAACCTACTAAAACACAGCTTCGGTGTGTTATTTTCTTTAAAACTCCATTCTCCGTGTGGACTTTTTTTTTTTTTCTTTAGTGTATTTTTAAATTCTATTCTTTCCTCTGGAGAGAGTGTGGCTTTGTCTTTTTCTAGCTAATAATGTTTTTATCAAATTCTGAAGCAGATAAAATGGGCAGGATGCAGCGTTAACGTTTTGGAAGAGTATTTATGCGTTTTTGCGGAGACCAGCATTCGTTGTGGAAACGCATGGATTGAGTCTGACTTTGAGTTCAGCTGCCTGTCAGATGGGTGTCTGGTATTGGAAGAGTCGCCAGCGAGGCTCCCGGCCAGGAGGGGGCAGTGCAGCCCTTCCTGCTGTCAAGCCCAGCTGGTCGCTCTGCCTTTGACAGAAGTAACATTTTGGAATCCATTTCTTAAAAGTGGAACACGGTTGTCCTTCTGGGTCTGCGGGGTTTTGAAACCCCTCAGATACAGAGTGCCGGCTGTGCTCCGGAATTTGGGGTGTGCAGTATAAGCATGTGTTGATTGAAACCTCAGTTCTGCCAGACATTTCCACATTCCTCCTCTGAATCTAGTTATAGCTCAAATATACATTATTTTGGTACTGGTTAGTTTTTAACTTGAGTAAGGTTTAGAACATGAATCGGTAAATGGTCGTGTTGATAACATCAACTTTTTTCCTTCCCCCTTGTCTTCCCAAACTTTGTTATACATTTAGATGAGGGGGAAATCCCAACCCGATGCTTTGATTTCTTTATGTTGTGGGTGAATATAACTTGCGTGGTTGAATCCTTGAGGCGTTTTATGAGTAATAGCATGAGGCTAGAGATTAAATCAAGAATTCACTAGTTAATAATCCTGCAGATTCAATTGAACTGTTTAAATGTATTATTTAGTAATACAGCAAAGAGATCAATTTCTGTGACAGTGAAATTTCAGAAACTTCTAGTAAAACTACTGGTCCTTTGGGTGGTGCATAGTGAAAATATTGGCCATTTGCTTTCTCAGCCATGATGCTGCATCCTGGTCGTCTACCCTGGTTTTGCTCACTGATTAGCGATGTGCACCTAGACAAATCACTTTGCCTTCCTAAGACTCACCCATAAAATGCAAGAGTTGATAAAATGGTATTTTTGTTCTGAGCCACGTTAATTTTAGAAAACTCGCGGAGGTTGGTGGGATTATTTCCTCTGTAAAAGGACTAAAGACTGAGCTAGATTTAAGGAAGGTGAGTTTTATATGTATTTTGAATAAACCTCTTCCTGTACTAGAAGATGTTAACCATAAATACGTTAAAGGAAAATGAAGGTGTTTTGCTCCAAAACACTGCTTTGGGAGTGCCTAATTCATTGCTCTTTAAAATATGTTGCAACAGTGTTGAAAGGCACCATCAACCCTATTCTCTCCATTCTGCATAAGTTTTGTTCGCTGTTTCTTCAGCATTGTGTGATAAATGCTAATCATTCTCCCTCTGTGAGTTAAATGTAAACACAGAGGAACCTGCTGAAATCATGACAATGACCTTTTGCAATGTGAAGTTTTAGCGGGAGGCTTACAGATGTGTCATTCTTTCCTAGATGATTTTTGTTCTTTAGACAAAGGCTGGAGCCAGGAAAGGAGATTCTGGTCAAATGGGACATTCATATCTGCCTAGTTAAAAATGCATATCTCATCTCATATGGAGAAAATCCTCAGTCATAATTTGAAAATTTTCCTGCAAATGTCTCTTTATATTTTTTTAATTCTTAGATGGAAGCAGAACATCTTTTAACCCATAAATTCATCCTTTAGCTGTATCCTTTCAAGAGAGGCAATAGACTTTGTTTAAAAAAAAAAACAAACTTAAGCACATATAAATTTTAAAGCATTTATTTGAGGATTCAGGGATTCCTCTCTACTGAGAGGCTAAGAAGGCATGAGGGGAAATTTTTATATAGTATTTGCCAAAGCAAGACAAAGAAACAGTTTTGATTGCTTAGAAGTTAGTCAATGGAAAGAATGATAAACAGAAAAATAATAATTTTTTAAAAAGAAGTTGGTAGTTTGGGATTGGTGTCATTTCTAGTTTCAGTTTACTATTTACATGGGGATTTGGTTTGCTCCTGTCGGAATTTGAAGTACCAGAAACCCACCCACCCCAGTCTCATGGACTCCCGATTGGAATTTTTTTTTGACAACTTAAACTATTAGGTCAGAATATCAAGAACATCTTCCTGGACTAGTTATAACCTGGCGTATGGGAGGATCAGGGAGGAGATGTCTTTCACAAAGTAAACCTGACAGTGCAAAGATAAAAACAATTTCATCTCCAGAACTCTATTTCTTTTCCGTTGGCTCTGCTGTCTTTACACTGCACTTCTTGTCTGCCAAGAAATTACACTTTTCCCTCCAGGTGTGATTCTGCCACACTAACACATTCTGATGTTTTAATGTGATCCTTACCCAAAGGAGATCTTAAGAGACTTGGCTTCTTATAATTATCATTATCAATGTCAGTACTAGTATCATTATCAATAGGTATTTATCCCCTTTAAGTTGACTTGAGTCAGACTTGCCCCACAGTAAAAACTTTCACGACCTTTGGTTTTATTTTTAAGTCAAGGGAGCTAGCAAAGTGACATTGGTTTTTGTTGCTGAATTTGTTTGTTTGGAATCCTTGTTGCGCCCTAATTTTTGCCCTTCCCCCAGCTTGCTTCTGTGAATTTTTCAGATCCTACTGTACTTTCAAGTAAATTAACACCTTTTTAAAGGATGTACAAATGATTATTTAGGATGAGTATTGAACAAGCTGCTCCTGATAGAGTGACACGTGTCGACTCCTGAATTCAAGTCAGATCTTTGCCGTCCACACTGTTCACCTATTTCACTTGAGCAAAGTGTGGGTGGTGTTGTGTTTGGTTTGAGTGTCTGTAAAATAACTCCCGGTGTCACACTGCATTCTTGCTCCACGACTCTTATGAGTAGATTGTATTTGAACACATTCTTCCAACGACGGTGTCCTAAAGCAGGTCTTTCTAAACTTCCACATGGTATTTGACCATTGTAAAGAAAATTCTGGTCCATGCTGTCATCGCTTATGTGGGGAGCAAGGCTGTTGCCCTCCTCCCAAGGTTTGCTGAAAACATCACTGATGTGAGGCAGATTGATTAATTTATTTTAATGTGTATATGTAGGAACCTTCATAATGAAAACTCAGACACAGGGGAAATTGTCTATTTTTATGCTTAGGTTCAACAAAATATGGACAGCCATGTAGAAACAGGGTATGATCTAATGCTAACTTGGTGAGTGGGGGAACCCAGCAAGGCCTGTCTGTCTAGATTCTTCTTGGCCTCTCTGAGCAGCATTCCTTCCTTCAGGATGTAGGGTAGGGCCCTTTCTGGAATGAGAGTCTTATGACCTGTATAATAAGTCAAATAATAAGGTAGGTCACATAACTTCTTTATGGCCAGTTTTTATGTGGAATAATTTTAGGTTTTATGGCTGGCTTTTGGGCAAAGGGGTTCTGGCTTTTATGACCTGCCTTGGGGAAAAGGGATTCTAGTTTCTGTGGCTAGCCTCAGGGGAAAATGGGACTGAGAGGCAGGAGGACAAGGGAAGGTCACAGAAGAACTTTTGCATCTGAGGCCTTCATTTTGGGGTACTGTTTTCTGAGCCCCACCTCTGGCAAGCTAGTGTAATACCCTTGCCAGAATCAGGAGGAGGGAAAAAGAAGAATCTATGAAATATCGATAGGAGTTAAGGGAGAGAAAAAAATACTTGCATTTTTAAAATAGTCATTGTTGAAGATTAGGGGGTTTAGTAGCATCATGACAACCTGAAATTAATGCTCAGGGCTCGCCTGCGGGAATACGTGTGGTGACCGCGTGTCCTGCATTTTCCAGGATGATGCCTTTCCTGTAGTGCGACCTGTTGCTAGATTATGCCTGGTTTAGAGTTCAGGGATTGCATTCAGCTTACAGTCTAATAGCAGATTTTTGGAACCATTTTTTATTTACTTACAGTGATGCAGAAACCGTGAGGAGTTGAGCAACGTGGCTTCCTCCTCAGTAGTTCAAGATGGAAGTTACTCTTCTGTCTCCCATTTTCATTAAGATTTTGGGCTTTGCCTTATCATTCAAGCAGATCACTTTTTCATTTCTTTTTAAAATCCGGTCTACCATGTTCTGATGGTACAACATTTAGTGTACCCCTCTGGGCACACAGATCACCTGATTTCAATGAAATTTGTTTTTCTAGTAGATTCTTTGGAATGCTTCACATCAAAGTTTTTCCGATAGTGCTGGCTGAGGCCCTCTCAGCCTAACTCCTCTCGCCACAGGCTGTTGGCTGTAGCCTGTGGTTAAGTTTTACAATGCGAAACGCCACCCAAGGTACTGGAGAGACATCAGTATACTCACTATTGCCAGATTCAAAGGGTGAGCCTAGTGTTTGTTTGTTTCCAGGAAGTCAAATAAGATGGCATAGCCATCCCAGACAGGCTAAGCTCCATCCTGCGCTCCGGTGCAATTTGGTGGAATGAGCTGTGCCTCTACAACTCAGACGTCCACTGGAGCAGGCCAAGATGTTCACAGCAGGCAGCGAGACCTTCTCTAGATCCGGGGGCCCCAGCAGCTCATGATGAGGGAGTTCGTTCCCATTGAGCTCATCATTACGGTTTTCTTCTAACAGCTCCCAGCATAAATAAACCTGAAGGGTTGGGGGTCCCACCTAACTAGACCTAATAGACTTACAAGATGCAGCAAAGTGAGAAGAAGCTCTTTATCGTCCCTTAGAGGGACAGACAAAAGTACCAGCTGATTTATATTGATATGTGACACTTCTCTTCCTCAGTACACTTTCTTAAAAACAGGTAAAATTTTTCTGCAGATGAGGTGGAACAGGAAAAGGACAAAGAACAACAAAAAAGGTAGAATGGAAAGGCTCTCCAGAATACTTTTATTATGACCGTGCAGTGTTTTGAGGGGATTTTTGTATGCCTCATCAACCTCCTGCTATGATCCCTTTGGGTCCTGGGTGCCCAACCACCCCACCTACACACACACACACACACACATACATACATACACACACATACAGCCTGGTACTTGTCATGGCCTGCTAGGAACTGGGCCGCGGCCCATCACTGCCTGAGCTCCGTACCAGCGCCCCCCAAATCCGTGGAAAAATTGTCTTCCATGAAACCAGTCTCTGGTGCCAAAAAGGTTGGAGACCACCGCCTTAGACCATGATTAAGTGGTATTTATCTATAGCAAAAACTTAACTCTTAAAATTAGAGTTTAAGGTAACAATGTGCTCTTATCTATGGCCACATAAATTTCACTAAAATGACAGTGCAACGCATAGATCTTTAAGGACCCTGAGAATGAGAGAGGATGCCCTCAAGATGTCAACAAAATTTGAAAGATGGGAAGCAGATAGACTTTTAGCACCCCAGAGAAAGCTCAGACGCACCCCACGTGCCTGTAGACCTGGGAGGCAAGAAAGTGATTTGCTCCACAGAATAGAGGGAAGGCCCAGGAACCGGGGCACTGGCTGCCTCTGAGGGCAGGGGTCAAAACAGGAAGATCCCCTGCAAGCCCCTAGACTGGTAAGTGCCCCTCCCCCACCACTTTCTCCCCTCCTCTCTGGTGAGTTTAACCCGGAGGCTTTGGACTTAGGAAATCAGGCTCCACTGAGGCCCTGCAGTGAGATCCCCACATGGAAAATAACAGGATTAAGTGAAAAGTGTAAACACTTCACAACAGGGAGTCTCTCCCCTCTCTCCTCCCCACTCCCCCTTTACTTTTTCTCACTTACTTGAAGTTAAAGAGAAGGCATGGTATCCAGTAACAGGAAACTAATAATAGCAGAGGGAGAGGGAGTCCCCAGGGTGATGGGAAGGGAGGCCCTAGGGTGGCCACTGTGCAGGAGACAGAAACCAGCCAGGTGAGATGGGCGTGGGGGCAGAGAGGATTCCCAGAGACATCACTGATAGAGTACCTGTGGGAGAGTGTGGAGTTGAATTAGAGATAAATAGAAAACAAAGGAAACAACAACAAAATGAAGTGATGAATAACTCCAGGGAAAACGAAAGCTTACAAAAAAGGAAATACAGCATAGTGTACCAACTAACTCAGTTGCGAAGTTTATCTATATAGTCATAATGACATAGACACTGAAAATTGATGGGCCTCCAAATTGTGATTGTGATATACTTTTAATAGAACGACTGGGAACAGGGAGAAGGAGAGAGTAGGACAGCGTGTGTGTGTGTTTGCACGTACCTACGCGCGTGCAATAAGGGAGCTAACTAAATGCTCTTTTTCCAGAGTTCCGCGGTTGAAAGTGAATAGTTCTATCAAAAATAGAAAAACCAAAAAGGAGTCAAAAGAGGTTACCTTTGGGCAACAGGAATCAGAGATGAAGTTAAGAGATTTTTATTTTCACTAGGTACCTTTTACTAATTTCGATTATGTAAATGATATACAAGTATTGCCCTGAGAAAAGTTTTAAATAGGAAGGAAAGTAGGTGGCATATATAAGTATATAGGAGATTTGAATAATTTCCAATGTTAATTAACTTCGTATTTAACAAATACCAGATAATAGAGGCTTCTTTAAAAAAAAAAAGGAAAAAATTACATCTTTTCCAAGCCTTTATACTGTAGCAGTTACCAGACTAGACCATGTTCTGATGTCAAAGTTTTCAGTCTGTAGCGAAATGATACTGGAAGACTCGTTCTTTCATGAGAAACACTTGTCTTTTCTGAGATTGTCCATGCACTATATTTTCATGGACTGATAATGATAGTAGTTTTGTGTTTTTAATTTATTTTCTAACTTAGCAAAATGAAAATCTGGCCATTCTATGTAGTTCCCAACAGTTTCTTTGAAAAGTTTCCTGTTTATGAAAGTTGAGAGCCTAGTATCCACTGGATTAGATTATCTAATTTTGCCGTATTGATCGTTTTGGATAAAATCTATTTCCATTTGGTTTGCCTTCATTGCTTTGTCTAACGCATGGAAATGACAGGGAACAAATGCCAGACCTGGCCTTCTCTCTAAATGTCGAAGTCCCCCAGGGATTGTTTTTCACAAGCCATTTATTAAAAAGGGCTCTGCTCGTTATGCAAGAAACAGCTTTTTTTTAACTGGCATGTTAACTTCCTATGTCCATAGTCATTAAATATAATTGATCGTTTTTCTCAGGTATTTAAAAAATACTTCATGTAATTTACAAGGTCACTTGAAATTTATGTTTTCCTTATGTTCTCAAATTATGAAGCATTCTTTATTATGATTCATGCCTGCTATTTCCCAATAATTAAGGTTTACCAACAAGAGGGATGTAACACCAGATTATAGCAAATACAATTCAGAATCTGCTTTGAAAACATTGGTCATGGTTATATTTTTCATTGGCATGGCTTAGCTGTCCAAATCTAGATAAGTTTTTGATAAATAAATTACAATTTCAGAGGATCAGAGCATAAGAGTTAAAAACAAAATGAGGAGATGGCTATGAACAATGAATTTGGGAATCATGGTGCTTACACAGGTCAGAGAATTGTTATGTATGCTGAAGAATATTCTGGAAGTTAACTTTTAACTCACAAGGAAGAAGGTGATTCACTAAGACTGTAATTGCATAAACTCTTTCCAAGCTATTAGGCTCTAGGATTTCTACATTTAATCACATCTACATAATATTGTTGGACACCTGTTTTTAATGTCTACACTGGGTTGAAGAAAGATGAGGGTGCTTTCATAATCTATGTTGCTGTCTTTCCATTTATATTTCAGTAAGTTCAGTGAGAATACCTCTTCTCCAGGGATACATAT
Source organism: Indri indri (assembly GCA_004363605.1). Classification (NCBI taxonomy): domain Eukaryota; kingdom Metazoa; phylum Chordata; class Mammalia; order Primates; family Indriidae; genus Indri; species Indri indri. Next base: position 10,661 of record RJWJ010024127.1, read on the forward strand.
ACTCTTCCCAGGAGGGTTTTGACATAGTCATGGCAAGCCCATTTTGGGAAACACACAATGAAAGTGTAAAATAGTGAATAAAACATCAGTTCTGGAATCAGTTATATATTTGAGATGTTACTGGCATAAAGTTGCATTTATTTGCTAAATCTGCAAATAAAAGCACAGAACACTCAGACAAATTTTAATTTTAGATACCAAATAATTTTTAGTATAAATGTGTCTCATACAAAATTCGGGTGCACACTTATGCTAAAAAAATTATTCACTGTTCATCTGAAGTTCAGATTTGACTGGGCATCCTGAATTTGCTCTGGCAACCTACAACCTAAAGCAAGTAACAATCTTTCTAACCTCCAGCATCTGGACCAGTGAAGTGGAGTAATTGTACTTACTTCATAGGCTGTACAGACAGCTTTGAATCCAAGTTTACTTGAGTCCATTGTTCTTTTTTTGAGTCCATTGTTCTTTTTTCCTACATTGGGTACCTCCCATCCTAATTGTGATATAGCATCATTATTATCACTGAGGTCCTTGTCTTCTCAACAGAATTTTTTTTTAAAACACTCGCTGTGGTCAAGGTAATTTGTGAGGCACTGTAGGGTCTAAAGGGAAACAGAAGACTTGATCTCATCTGCAGGGAGTATAAAATCTAGTGTCATCTATATTTTTAGTTGAAGGAAGTGATGTGTGCGTGGTCTGGTAAGCATTCAAGTAGTACGGAAGTTTATACATTGAAAGTTCTGTCTCCCACCTGGTTTTCCTCACTCGCTTTCCCCAGAGGCAGTCATTGTCAGTGGCGTTTTGTGTATCCTTTCTGAAACGTTCTATTTGTGACCAGATACACGTATTTTCCCCCCACAAAATGGGAACATAACATAACTGTTTTGCACCTTACTTTTTTCCTTTAACAATACGTCTTAATATAATATTGACCTCCTGCTTAGTAGCTTAAATAACTGTAAACATTCATGCGTAACACTGTATTTCTGGTGCTACCGTTGAAACTGTTTGTCTCCCAATTTATTTGTGCTTGAGGTATGTAAAAATGGGCCACCATTGTCCCGTAATTTAGGAAGATAATGTGACACATCCCAAATCCACCACTGCCATTACCCCAGCCAGGTCGCCCCACCTGTCACCCAGGCACCACCAGTCTGACTGCTATTTCCCTGGCTCTCTTCCAATCCTCTCTTCACACCTTTAAAAATTCGAATTGTAGCAGGCTGCCCAGCTTGCACGGAATAAACCTTTAACTGGTTGCTGGTTAAAAAGCCCCCTGGGACTAGCTTCCCTGTTTGTGCTTATCATCCACCACACCCTGGGCCCACCATGCGCCAGCCTTGCTGCGGTTTCCAGACCCGCCAGGCGCAGCCATGCTGAGGAGCTGCTCACCTCTCTCCCGTCACCTGTGCATGGCTGCTGCCTGCCACTGATGGCTCACAGAGGCTTTCTCTGACCATCCAGTCCTAAGCTACTCTTTTGAGTTACCTGATGTTAATCACCTTGTGATAATTCTCTGGTAGACCACCAGAAAACAATAGAATTATCATCATCTTTGTTGTCTAGTTCCACCCCACTAAAATCTAAGGTCTGTGTCTGCTTGTTCACCCTGGATCCTGGTGCCTAAGAAGTATCCGGCAGGCAGTAACTGTTTGATTGACCATATGATTGAATGGATGGTGTTAAGATTTATTTACACTGTTACAAGTATTATAACTGTTACACTATTCATTTTATAATCATGAATTCCAGTCTAGTAGTTATAAAATACTTAACACTGTCCTGTATTAATACCTGTACTATATACTGTACTCTTACAGGATCCCTCCTTATCCACGGTTTCACTTTCCACAGTTTCACTTTCCACAGTTTCAGTTACACACAAGTTCAGTCGCCTACGGTCAACTGCGTCCAAAAATACTAGATAGAAAATTCTAGAAATAAACAATTCATAAGTTTTAAGTTGCCCACTGTTCTGAGTGTCGTGATGAAATCTCCATCCCACCTGGGACCTGAACCACCCGATTGTCCACCGTGCCCATGCCGTCCGCGCTCCCTGACCGTTACTCCCACGGTAGCCAACTAGGATATCAGATCTGCTGTGGTACCGCAGTGCTGGCATTCGAGTCACCCTCATTTTACTTAATGGCCCCAAAGCGCAAGATAACAATTGTTATAATTTTTCTATTATTAGTTATTGTTGTTAATATCTTACCTTACCTAACTTATAAATTAAACTTTATCATAGGTATGTATGTATAGGAAAGAGCATAGACTATGTAGGATTTGGTACCATCCATGGTTTCAGGCTCCACTGGGGGTCTTGGAACGTATCCCTAGCGGATTAGCATGTAGTAGTTATGAAAGTAATTCCCTTGGTACATCAGCATATGTTATGATAAAATATTTGTTGTGGTCATTGTACAATGCAGTAATACAATATAGGTGATTTGAGCAAGGTATGCCGTGTAGGCGGTTGGAGCAGACAGATAATAAAGATTCAACGTGTTAAAGGAAAATTTGAACTATTGACCATCGGTTCATGTATATTGTAACCATAAGTTTCCTGAACTGTGAATTTAGGATCATGGATATCTTCCCCTAAGTAAGAGAGCATTGTTTTCAGATAAATTAATAACAGGTGTTGCACCGACAGAACAAAGTTAAAAGGGCCAAGAAATGTACTAATATGGATAGTATTGTTTGTTTTTAATTTCATTAATTCTGATTTTTAGTAAGTTTTTCAACAAGGCATTTATCAGAGTTGCAAAATTTATCTCTGATAATCTATATTAACATGTACATATATATGTGTATATATATATATACCTACATGTGCATGTGTATAAATAACATATAAATATAGTGTCAGTGTTGTGTCATGATTAGGGCACTTTAGAGCACAGACTTTGGCCTAGGACAAGCCTGTCTTCAGATCCCCAGCTCTGCCGTATGACCTTTGGCAGGCCATTTACCCTTCATAAGCATCGGTTATGTCATTTCTAAAGTGGGAAGAATAATACTTGCACAGTTGCTGTGAGGGTTCATTGGCATTAAGTAAAGGTCTTAGCAGTGTCTCACATAATGCATGCGTCCTCATTGATAGTTATATCATTATCAACAGAATATCAGCTATTGCAAAATGGCTAGATCATCATCACAAAATCAGAAATATCAGGTGAAGCAAAATATTCAGAAGTTTAAATCTAAATCATAAACCAAAATTTACTCAGTGATGCTTACTGTTTCTTCCCTACAATTTTCTAATCACATCATTCTAATCAGTTTCAAAATTGGTGTCCGGTTGGACAATAGATGTGTTTGGCCCACAGTAGTTTTAATTGCTATTTTTTGTTGCCATACTTGAAAATTTCTCATCCTTGAATAATGTGGACTTTAAACTACTTCCAAAAAATAATAGTAAGTAGCAATAGTGAAGCTACATTCTCACCTGGTTGAAATCAGGCTACAGCTGGTTATTAGCTTTTCCTCTACATGGAACTTCCTCCAAATCCCCAGTCTCTCCCTGGTCCATGTTACCTGCCAACTCCTATAGATTTTTGAGTTACAACTCTTAGTCTCTTTTTTGGTGTTGAACCAGCATTTGGACTTGCTGTTCAAACTGATTCATTAGGAAATGTTTAGAGCTTTAACAAGGGGAAAATTTTTTTATAAAGGGATAACTCAGATTGCAGCTTTAGTTCAGACCACAGCAATAAAAAGCAAATATCATGATAAAGCAACTCACACAGATTTTTTGGTTTCCCAGTGCATATAAAAGTTATGTTTACACTGTAGTCCATAAAGTGTGCAATAGCATTATGTCTAAAAAACGTACATAGCTTAATTTTAAAATACTTTATTTCTAGAAAATGCTGACAATCATCTGAATCTTCAGCAAGTCATAATCTTCTTGCTGGTAGAAGGTCTTGCCTCGATGGTGATGGCTGCTGACTGATCAGGGTCACGTTTGCTGAAGGTTGGGGTGGCTGTAGCAATTTCTGCAAATAAGACAACAATGAGTTTGCTGCATCGATTGACTTTTCCTTTCATGAAAGATTTCTCTGTAGTATGTAATGCTGTTTGATAGCATTTTACCCACTGTAGGACTTCTTTGAAAATTGGAGTCAGTCCTCTCCAACGCTGCTACTGCTTTATCAACAAAGGTTGTCAAATATTGTAAATCCTTTGTTGTAATTTCAACTATGTTCACAGCATCTGCACTAGAAGCAGATTCCATGTCAAGAAATGACTTCCTTTGCTTATCCATAAGAAGTAACTCCACTGAAGTGTTACCACGAGATTGTAGCACTGCAGTCGCATTTTCAGGCTCCACTTCTAATTCTAGTTCTCTTGCTTCTTCAACCTCATCTGCAGTTACTTCCTCCACTGAAATCTTGAACCCCTCAAAGTCATCCATGAAGGGTTAGAATCATCTTCTTCTAAACTCCTGTGCATGTTGATACTCTGACCTCCTCCCATGATTCTCAAGCATTGTCAATGGCATCTTGAATGTGAACCCTTTCCAGAAGGTTTTCCATTGACTTTGACTAGATCCGTCAGAGGAATCACTATCTATGGCAGCTATAGCCTTACAAAATGTATTTCTTAAATAATAAGATTTGAAAGTCAAAATTACTCCTTGATCCATGGGTTGCAGAGTGGATGTTGTGTTAGCAGACATGAAAACAACATTCATCTTGTACATCTGCACAGGAACTCTTGGATAGCTATGTCCATTGTCAATATGCAATAATATTTTGAAAGGAATCTTTTTCTCTAAGCAGTAGGTCTCAATAGTGGGCTTAAAATGTTCAGCAAACCACGCTGTCAGTAGATTTGCTGTTATCCAGTCTTCTTGTTCTATTTATAGAGCACAGCCAGAGTAGATTTAGCATAATTCTGAAGTGCCCTAGGCTTTTCAGAATGGTAATTGAGCGCTGGCTTCAACTTGAAGTCACTAGCTCCATTAGCTCCTAACAAGAGAGTCAGCCTGTCCTTTCAAGCTTTGAAGCCAGGCGTTGACTACTCCTGTCAAGCCATAAGTCCTAGATGGCATCTTCTTCCAGTAGAAGGCTGTTTCATCTACACTGAAAATCAATTAGCTAGTATAGATCTTCTGGGTAACTTGCTGCAGCTTCTCCATCAGCACTCGCTGCTTCACCTTGCACTCTTGTGTTACAGACATGGCTGCTTTCCTTAAACCTCATGAACCAGCCTCTTCTAGCTTCCAACTTCTGTAGCTTCCTCGCCTCTCTCAGCCTTCAAAGAATTGAGAGACTTGGGGCCTTTCTCTGGATTGAGCTTTTTCTTAAGGGAATATTGTGGCTGGTTTGATCTTTTTATCCAGACTACTCAAATTTGTTCCGTATTAGCAAGAAGGCTGTTTCACTTTCTTGTCATTCATGTGTAGACTGGAGTAGCACTTCTAATGTCCTTCAGGCACTTTGCCTTTGCAGTCACAGGTAGGCTAACCATTTGGCACGAGAGGCCTAGCTTTTCAGCCTGTCTCAGCTTTCGACATGCCTTCCTCACTAAGCTTAATTGCTTCTAGCTTTTCATTTAAAATCAGAGCCGTGAGACTCTTCCTTTCACTTGAACACTTAAAGGCCATTGTAGGGTTATTAACTGGCCAAGTGGCAATATTGTTGTGTCTGAGGAAACAGGGAGGCCTGAGAAGAGAGAGAGACACAGGGGAATGCCAGTGGTCAGTGGGGCAGTCAGAACACACACAACACTTACTAAATTCATCACCTTTTATGGGCATGGTTTGTGGCACCCCAAAAACAATTACAACGGTAACCTCAAAAATCACTGCTCACAGATCACCATGACAAATAAAATAATTATGGAAAAGTTTGAAATAATTGTGAGAATTACCAAAATGTGACATAGATGAAGTGAGCACAGGCTGTTGGAAAAATGGTGCTCGTACCCTTGGTACAAGATTGCCACAAATCTTCAATTTTTAAAAAGTACAGTATCTGTTCCCTGGTGATCTAGTGGTTGGGGGACAGAAACACACACAATATCTGTGAAGTACAATAAAACAAGATACGCCTGCACTTAAAACTTCTACTCAACAAGGAACTTGGTGGCTGAGCATTTAAAGTTTTGTTTGCATTTGGAATAGTGTCATTTGTACTAGCATATTTAAGACACCTTCCCTTAGACACAGCAGCCGGTCAAACGGAAAATTAATCTTAAGGTGAAAAAAATCACTTTAGGAGGAATGTGATCTATATAAATACATCTTATCGATTATGTCCATCCCAAAAATAAATGAATGAATGGTGAGTGAATGCATATGTACATTAGAAAAAGTTTGGAGTGTTGCATTAGTACAAAGGATAATCACCAGTTACATTTTTATTCTTTCGAGTTTGTTTTTGCACACCTTCAGAGCTGCCCATGATAGCCTTTGGTGTTTGTTTAGTATTGTCTTTGGCCGTATTTTTTTGCTTCAGGAATAATGAAGGAATGGTGGTTCAGACTATTTTAGCTCAGGAAGGTACATTTGACAAGAGGCATTAGAAGTCCCAAGTGCCACCCTCACCTTCACAGAGAATCATTTCTCTCTGGCTCCAGCTCCTACTCCCTCCGCCTGTTCCTGCTCATTTATGCGTGATTGTAAAATACGTATTCGTTACTTTATAAGAGCCATGCTTGGGATTTGGCAGCAGGTGGTGATGCTCCTAATCAGTAACTATGACAAAAAAAAAAAATTAGTGATGGCCACAGGGAAAGGGAGCAAAGACTAGGAAAAGAACTAGTTTGGGAGTTTGGCTGTGCGTTATCTCGGGTCTTTTTCCAGTAGCATCGTAGAATGGTAGATCCAGAAGGGGACCAAGAATGATGACTTTACACAGCCCCCTCGTGTGGCCAGGGAAATTCAGTGACTTGTCTTAAATGGGCAAGTTAGTGACAATCAGGTGCCCCACCTACCTCCCTCCGATCCTTAGCTCCTGAGGTTGAGTCTGTTTTCTCATTTGTTAAATTTTTCTCTGAAGTAAATATATAACATACTGCCACATGCTGGAGACTGTATGTGAAAGTGTCTTGCACAGTCTAAGTAGGAAGTAAAAAATTAGCTGATTTCATTAGCTAATTCTCCGCTAGGTAAAGCTCAGTCAGGGTTAGCAACACAGTTTGTATGTAAGAGGCCCCTTGAAGGCAGAATGGATTCATCTGCACCTAGCATAATGCCTCCCTAGCTTCTAGAATGTGCTCAAAAATGTTGATTACATGATGAATTATACATATTAATTATACTTCAGAATTCCCTTTCAGTAAGGGTTTTTAAATTAATTTTCTAGTGTTCATTAGGAATTCATGCTGGCACATTCATTTATTCATGGTTAGATATTTTTGCCATTGCCGACTGGGTTTGTAAGTGCACCACAACACAAGATAATTGTCCGGGATAGAGATTTTGGCTCTGTGTACATATTGGCTAGATCTAAAAAAAATGCATATGGCTGTAGAAGTAAAACAAAAAAAAAACAAACCAAATTCAAGTGTGCTTTGTCACCCCGAAGGAGATCTAAAACGATGAATTTGGACAAGTTTGCTCATGAATATATGCCCTTTTTAATACAGTGCCCTTTAAACTTGGGCACATGAAAGCTGTCCAGTGCACATGGGGACTCTGGTAATTTAAAGGGAATCGACTTCCAGAAACTCATCTTCCATATGTATTTCTCCCTAAAATGGATCTACCCATGAATTCTCTTGTGCTCAAGGCTTCAGGCTGTTTCTCTGTTTTCATCTCTGCTGGACAATTTGCCTTTTGCCACTTTAAAAAAAAAAAAAAAAAAAAAACTCTCCCCCATAGCCTTATTTGGTACATTGCACAGATATAAAGACCTCCAGGGGTTCAGAGGGGGCAAACTTCAGTGTCAATTTCAAATACTGGTTTTGGAGAAGCTTCCTTTAGTGAAGAATAATGTGGTTTTTCAGTATTATTTTAAAGCATAGAGCGAATAATAAAAGTCGATGACCACTGCAGGGTATTTGAGTTTTTCTCACCATTTTGACATTCATCTGGTCACTAGGTTTATCATGAATTTTTAACCAACGTCTTTTTCAAATATGCTCTCTCTCTGATGACCCTGCCAGAGTGGTGCATATGTAATTCTGCACTTAAAAGTCTGCTTGATCTGAATATCCGCATGAGCCAGGACTACATTTGAAAAAGGTAATTGTGGTGTCGATTGTGTCATAATTCTTTCCGAGTACAAATTCTGCTGTGGTCACTGTCAGTTTCTCTGAAAATGGAAGCTATATCATCCTCCATACTTGCCATAATGATTCAGGGACTACAGAGGAAAAAATTAATTAGAGTTTAGAGATGATTGAACTAAAATACACAAATTCCACCAACTGTACGAAACGTGTTGGAGAGAGAGCCTCATGGTTACACAATGCATGGTAATGTGGAAACACTTCCGAGAGCCGCGTGTGGGCAGACAGTGACGGCGCTAAGCCTTGAATAAAATTGTACTTTTTCATCTCTGAGAAGCAATCAAAAGTGAGGAACAAAGACTTAAAAGTAAATGTAGACCAAAATACCTTTATCTCTATAATTTAAGCAATTTACTTTGCTTTCTCATTCTTAAAAATGGTGATCTTCAAATTTGAAGAATTATTCTGTCCTGTTTAGTATCTGTGGAGGTATATGATTGTTGCCTATCTCCTGAGTTATGTTACAGAAATTTCAGATAGAGGAAAGATTGGTTAACTCACAAAGCAGTGGTATTTTAACCAAGGCTTCATATCAGAGTCACATGTGGAGCATTTGGAAATATTCATGGGCAACTTCCTCATCCTAGGAGCTGATTCAGTGATTTGGGATAGGGTACAATAATCTATATTTTTTAAAATTCCTTGGCTCACTGCCATGTACCATCCTATCTCCAGATGAGACTGCTATGGTAAAAGACTGTTTTACCTGGGGACTGATCCTAGAAATATTTCTGAAAATCAACCTGGGGGTATGCGATTGTTCTTTGTTCAGATATCTACCTTTCACTTACACCCTGGTGTGTTAGTTTTCCAGGGCTACTGGAACAAATTTTCACAAACTTGGTGCCCTAACACAACAGAAATTTATTCTCCCACGATTTTGGAGGCCAGACGTCTGAAATCAAGGTATCAACAGGGCTGTGCGCCCTCTGGTGCATCTAGGAGAGAATCAGTCCATTCCTTGCCTCTTCCCGCCTCTGGTGGTTGCCAGCATTCCTTGGCGTTTGTCCTCATCACTCCCATCTCTGCGTTCTTCTTCTCCATGTTGCCTTCTCTGCTTCTGTCTTTCTTAAATCTCCCTCTGCTTTCTTTTATAAAGACACTTGTGAGTGCGTTTAGGGCCCACCCAGATACTCTTCCCATCTCAAGTTCTGTAACATATTCACAGCTTTGAAGTTTTTGCCATATAAGGTAATATTAAGACATTCCAGAGCTGGACACCTTTTGGGAGTCTGCTATTCAGCCCTCCACAGCACCAAAAATACTGCCCTCTTGGGGCTAGGCCACAGAGATGTTATTTTCCTGAGCTGTCTACTACACCTCCAATTCTAGCCATTCTCACGGCAAATACCTTTGGTCATAAGTGGACCGAGAGTGTAGGATCCATGCAGCAAACCCATCATCCTCCCCGACAAAGGCACTTCAAGCATGTGTCCTAGCAACAGCGGCTCTTGTTTAAGCTCATCTTTTAAGAATAGAATATTACAGTGCTGAGCATTATTTGAATACATTCTGAAATAGGCACAAGCCTTGTTACCTTTTCACACGGACCCTGGTTCAGGCCAAGCACGTATGATGCTCTAAGGTTTAGTCTTAGAAACAGAGAATGTAGTTAGTAAACATGGAGAGAAATGTTGTTTCTGAGTCAAACTCTGTGCAAAACACCTGGGGACCTTGAGAGAAGTTAATTAACATGGGGCTTCATTTTCCTTACCTATGCAAGGAAGCATTTGTTCCATAATCTCTTAAGTCCCTGTTCAGCTCAGAGATTCCATTTTGTTGTTTCTTCCCTTTCCATCGGAAAGGAGAAAAGAATAGGTGTCGGTGCAGATGGATTTTAGAGAAGATGGCAAGAAACTGAAGAGGCTCATGAATGAAGGCCCTGCGGAAGTTTGAGGTGATGAATATTCAGTGGCATTGATTTGCGGTATTGTTTAATTTTCTCTAGTAGTGCTGAGTCAGTCGCAAATGCACTGGGGAGGCTGTAGAGAGTTATGCCGGTGGCCGTGTCAGCTCTACGCCCTCGTTAACAGCTACCCCGGGCCCCTGACTTAGGGACGGGCCCAGTCCTAGCACCTCTTCTCCAGCCACATGGATCCACCCACGACGGGGAGGAGAGGGGAGCTAGACCACACCAGTGAGAATCTTTACCTGGGTCTTTTCCTACTGGAGCTGGAAGAAAGAACTATTTTCTCTTATGGAGAGATGCAAGGGTGCGAGTAGGTGTTGCTTGTTGCAGACACATTTCTTGTAGAGAAACAAGGACTTGGGGATGTTTGGCATGGAAAGAGGAGAAGGAGAGAGTAAAATTCCTACATCCCTGAGGCCAGCTCCATCCATTCCTTTTATGATCTGACCACATGAACTACTAGTCCCTTTTTCCCTTAAGGTAGTTAGAGTTTAGGCATTTGACATTTGAAACTAAAAGAAATCTTAACTAATACAGAGTGAGATTGGTCAAGAGTTATACAATGTCTATTTCCAGGTACAACAGAACGACAGTGGGGCAAAGAGCTTGAAGGTATTAACAGGACTGGTGGAAGTGACAGCCACAGTGCCTCAGCACGCAGGAGAGGAAGCGGTGACTGTTGGGCTACAGATACGGGGGAATCGAGGGAATTCGGTTCTTAACTGGGCTAAGTAGATAAAAGGATAGGAAGTCGTGACAAGGGTATATACGTGTTGGATGCATTTGCAAAGCATCTTCCTTTTATTAAGAAAAATAATGGATCGCCCGTAAAGCGCTGCAAAGAATCAGGAAAATTCCGTTGTAATTTTGCAATTGAAAAGAATAGGAAGGACATGCACCTTTTAGATTTGGCATGCTACAAGAAGAAACTTTTTTTTTTTTTTTATTATACACACAGGGAGAGGACTTGACCTACAATATGGCAAGTCGGTGGAATTTGACAAGGTATTTTTATAATACATTTTTGTCATGAGATATCTGGCTGATGGAATAGCAAGAATTTTTAAATATAGGATTTCATTTCTCTTTAAGCAAAATATCCTTGAGGTCAAACCTTTGAAAAGATTTATTCTAGGGCAGAATTGAATGTATTAGAAAAATTTTAGATGTTTAGATATAATTTTCAACTATCTACCTTTATGAACAGATTTTTTTTTTTTAGATCTTTGCTACATCATGAATTACTTAGGGTAATACTGAGTATGATAGTATATAAGGAAGCTCTTTAATGATATGTCTCTCTTCAGTTGCGGTTTCTCAGCCCACTGGGACTTGTGGGTTCAAAATGGCTCATAAAAGTAATAGAATCCATTTAAAAGGCATTTATTCTGCAAAACACCCTGGAATTTGAGTTAGATTTCTATTTTTTTTGCACTTCCATAACTGTTCAGCTTTATGAGACATCAGCTATACCGCAGGTTGTAGTTCTTCAGTAAATTTGAGTTCTTCAAAAAGAATATCCAATTTATAGCATAATCTTTGTGCCTTGATGTAGCCTGTAATTTAATTTGATGTTGTATCATTTTTGTGTTTGAGGACACACACTTTACCATGTCCCGATAAAGATAAAATGTGTTTTGATTTTTATTAGCTACCATGATTATTCAGTAGTTAAATTGACTAACACAGCCACTCTGAAGAACTCCCTTAGTCTGTCAAGATACTGGCTAAGGATACAAATATTGAATCTTAAATAATATAAAATCTGTAACCTAAACACATTTGTACTGAATTTGGGAGCGTATTGTTGAAAGGAGAATTCACTATTGGTGTGTAGTCTTTGCTTACACGCATATAAACACTTGGACGAGACGTAGTAAGAGGCAGAAAATAGGAATACGAGGTAGTTCCTTCTTTTTTCCATCTCAAAGTAAAAGAAGTCTTTGCTAAGCCTTCAGGCTCTAATAGGTCCAAGTCTTTCTTTAAGGAAAAATGATCCCTTCTTTGAGGAAAAACATCGTCATGACATTATTACACATATAGTTATTCTTTTGTTCAATATAATTTGCTGTTGCAATTTTACATCTTAGAAATGCATTTGTGTTTTCTTTAACATCTTACTCAAAATTTAACAGTAAAGCCAGGTGCAGTGGTATGTATCTGTAGGCCCAACTACTCAGGAGGCTGACACAGGAGGACCGCTTTAGCCCAGATCGCACCTGAGAATAGCTACTGCACTCCAGCCTGGGCAACACAGTGAGACCCTGTCTCTTAAAATATACATATATATATATATGAAATAGAGATGTACAGTAGCATTTTCTTGGGTAGTTATTATAGTGGAACAAGTTGATTATAAGGACCTTATATGTAATGCCAGAGCTGGAAGAGTCAGGCAGTGTTATACTGACCTGACCGTATCGTTTTTGTTTCCAAGGCTCTAAAGAAGCTTTCTATCCCCGCGTCCACCACACATACACACCAGTATAATTCTCACTTAAATATAAAGCAGAATTACAATGTTGGAACAATAAAAACTGCTTAAGTCATTGGTATGGAAACTCGAAAACTATTCAAAGATGCTTTTCCATATCTGGCTTTAGTCCCCCTACCATGTGTATTCATTAACTTGCCATGAAAAGTTATATTTATTCCATTAACGAAAGAAGTATGAGTACTCCAATGTCCAAATTAGTGAAACTGCATGACCATTTTTGAATAAGAAATACAGTGCACTGTCGAATTTTAATCATATCCTAATATTTTATCATGGTGAAATGTAATACGGTATTCTGTGTCTTATTTATAAAAGACATTTTACTTTGTGAAACATGTCTCTTTGTTTCATAAAACACTGCTTGCCTTGTGCACCTTTGTCGTACCTGTATGTTCCTCCGCTTTCCAGAACCTGCAGGATAACTGACAAGAGGTTTCAGGCGCATCCCCTCGTGGCCAGGTTGTGGGAGTTGCCTGATCATTTGCCGAATTCAAGATGTGGAACAGAATGAAAGGAATAATTCGATCTTATTTTCTCTCTTTACAGGCTCTGTACAACTCAATCAAGAACGAGAAGCTTGAGTGGGCAGTGTAAGTACGCTGGATGTCAGCCTTTCAATAATGAACTACTCACTTTTTCCTACAGTCTTTCTTTATGCCATGGATGTGATCTTAGAGAAGGATTAAATATGCATCGTCAGTTCTCATTTTACACCAAGTGTCTTATCTACTTTGTATAAAACCTACATAAACCATGAGCATCCTGTGTTTTTTTCTTGGTACTCAATATGCTCTTGTTCTGCTTTTAAACTGGTTGCTATGCCTGTAGGCAATTAATTGTCTTTTTAATGTGTCTTTAAAAGATAGCATTCTAAAAATCTATTGATAAATTTCATATATTCCAAAACCTAATACAAATGATTTTGGTACCATCCAGTTACTTTAATTGTCTCCTTATCATCATAGATCATGGTTTGCCAGTCCTGTTTCCTGTGATACTAATCATACCAGGATATTGACAGATATTAAGCACACATGCACACAAAGTTTTGTGCATAGATAAGCTTGAGAAATGATGTATTAAATAAAGCTAAAATAATTTTTTTAACTGCAGAACTTACAGGAGCTTATATAACACCCATGTATGTTGTCAGTCTCTAAGAGAGGAATAGTCTGCAATATTACCTAAATCTATTTGACAGTAAAATGTAGCGTTTCAAGGTACATACTTTGAGGAATACTGTTACAAATAAATTACACCTAACCCTATGTAGACCAACAGTACTACTCTTGTTAAACTTTCATTAATCAATATAGCAGTTAAAAATTTAATTTTTAAAATATTGTTAGAGAAGAATCTTTACTAAATTTTTAATCAAGTTATCAAAAAATTAAGTCAAAATGTTTTTTTTTTGAAATTAGAACTACAGGTGAATTTTATTTTCAATTTTTACTGATACGAAGCATTCATAAATTTTTTCTTTTAGCACATGGCCTATCATAGCATTCTCCAGTGAACTCGGGTTTACAGAATCATAACTTGGGAGATAAATCTTGTTCTTTCATATGCACGTTGGGGGAACATGGTCTAGCAGTTGAATACATAAAATCTGGAATGAATTAAGAAAATCAGTACTTCTTGAATTGTTTTTATTAACTGCAAGTTCATACAGTACTATTTTAAGTTAGGAAGTCAACATTTATAAGACTTTAATATTTGCATGTATGTGTAATGTCTTATGTGTCTGCGTATATACATGATGAGACTCATTTAAAGAAATTTAAATCCCATTTCAAGGGATTATTAAAAATTCGTG